>PVKN010000366.1:56435-82208 GCA_004027915.1 Capromys pilorides | reverse complement strand
TTGACTTCATGGTTTGTGAAGAGAAATCTGCCATTATTCTGATGGGTTTTCCTTTAAATGTGATCTGTTTTTGTTTTTTTTTTTTCTCTAGTGGCTTTTAGCATATATTCTTCTGCTGGATTTTTGGGATCTTGACTATTATATGTCTGGGTGTGTTTTAGTCAGGTTGATGTTATTTGGCGTTCTGTATGCTTCAGTTAGCTGAGTGTCCAATTGTTTTTCTCATATTTGGAAAGTTTTCTGCTATTACTTCTACCTGTATTCTTTTTATATCATTTGTTTTGATTCCTTCTTTCTCGTTGATTCCTATTAATCTCACGTTGTTCATTTTTGCATCAGATGTTGAATTACTTTTTCCTGCACCCTGTTTATTTTTCAGAGATCCTTTCTTACCTTTTCACTAGCTGCAACTGTGTCTTCAAGATCTGAAACTCTATCTTCACTTTTGTTCATACAGTGTTGCCAGCTTATGATTGAGATTTTATTTTCTTGTATATCTCTTTGAAACTGTTTCACGTGATCTATTTCTTTCCTATATTGCTCGTTCAAGGATTCCATCATTTTTGTATTCTCTAATTTTTTATCAATGTCTTCTTTAGGTGTATTTATTAAGTCTTTCATTATAGTTATCCTTTCTTTTTGTACTGCAGAGATTATTTCTGTTCTCATTTCCTCTTTACCTTTCTGCAGTTGTTCCTTTACTTCAAATGCTATTAATTTAGAGATGTCTTTTTTACTTCAGAGGTTTTTCTGACATGATTCCCTCTATACTTTTCTGCAGCTGTTTTTTTACTTCAGACTCTAGTAATTCAAAGATTTCTTTTTTACTTCAGAGGTTATCTCCAATCTGAGTTTCTCTATGTTTCTGCATTTGTTTGTTTACTTCAGATGCTACTAATTCAGAGATTTTGGCTGCATGATTCCCACTTTCTTCTGTGGTAGTGTCTCCTGTATTTGTTCTGGGTGGGCTTGGGACCTGAGATTGCCTTTTGCTCTTGTCTGTATCATTCTGTATAGCAGTGATCTCATACCTTTGGTGCAGAACTCTGGTGAAGTTATGCTGTTAGCTATGCTGTTACTGAAATATGGGTCTGGATCTACCAAGTTTGATCTCGTCTAGATGTGCCTGGCTGGGTCTGGCTGCTGTACTCAGCTTCTTCCTGCTTCAGCTTTTGGAGGAGAGCCCACTGTGCTCCTCTGGCTAGAGGCTCAGCTCCTGGGTTAGCTGGTAGGGTCTGACTCCCAGCCTGTCTGCAGGGAATTTTGCTGTGGGGTTTCACAGCAGGTGCCGGAGCTGGGTTCTGTGTGAGGCACAAGTTCTTGTGGTGCAAGGGTGCAGACCTAGTGTCCCTGCCTATGTGCCTGCCAGTCACGAGCTACGGGTAGAGGCAGAGTTCCGGTGGCTGTGTGGGGGCACAGGCCAAGAGGTCCCACCTGCACACCCACTGGTCGGTCTGTCAATTGGGGCTGCTCAGGGCAGGGGCTGAGTTCTGGTGGAAGTGCGGGAAGGGCCCCCACCCCCACCCCCGCAGGCTAAGATGTTCTTCCTGCGCACTCACTGGTCGGGGCTGCTGTGCAAGGGGGCTGAGTTCCAGTGGAAGTGCAGGGAGCCACAGGCGGAAAGGTCCTACCTGTGCATCCACTGATTGGTCTGTCTACTCTTCCTCTTTATCTTTTTCTATTTCCTCTGCAGAGCCAATTTCTCTCCCACTCCTCATTTTTGAGTTTTTGAACAAAAATAGATGTGTTTCAATGCTAGAACTATACTAGCATGACTTAAGATACAACTCAATACTTTGTACATGCCAAGTCTGAGCAGAGGGCTTTGCAGCATGGTGCATTGTCTAATCCTCTGAGAAACCCTGCCTGTCATTCAGGGCAATCCTGGAACTCAGAAAGGCTGGTAAGCTGAGCAAGGCCACATGGTAGGAAGCAGCAAAGCTGAGGTTTCAGCCCATCTGTGTGCCTATCCATAGCGCCTGCCACTATCCACTATCCTCACAGGCTTACTCTTGGACAACTGGCATCCTAAAGGGACAAGATGACGCTCAAGGATATTTGAGGAACACAAAGATGGGGAAGGCACAGCTCCAGCACTGCAGGAGCTGGGGGCAGCAGGTAAGGGGCACAGAGCACAGGTCGGGGTGTGTTGGGCACAGAGCCTTGGTCCGCTAGTGCAGTGCCAGACTCTGGGCGTGTGGCACCCGATTTGTCACAGCTACCTTCCTTACTGAGCCGGCAGTGACAACGAGCTGTTACTTTATGTAAACCTTATCATTGCCACCGCAACCATGAACAGGGATACTGTGACATACTGCGTTAAGATACAAGAGCAGGACACCAATGAGGGGCGCCCCCAAAAGAAGAAGGGGAAAGAAAGGTGCACTGATGTGGGAAGAGAAGCAAGAGGAGAAGGAGGTGCCCGGCCAGGCAGGGGAGAGACAAAGGGGTAAGAAGCCCCATGAGCTTTACAGAGAATTACAGAAAGGTGAAACAATATTGCTGCTAAGGTGGCAGAAGACTGGTGACAACTGAGACCAAGGAACCCACATGAAGAGCCCTGGACAGGACTCCGTCTGTGGGGCATGGTGGCACACATCTATATTCCCATTACTCAGGAGGCTGAGGCAGGAAGGTCAAAGCCAGCCTGAGCTATCTAGTAAACTGAGGGCCAGCCTGAACTATGTACTGACACCTTGACTCAAAACACAAAAATAAAAAGGAAGAGGAGGATGAGGAGCTGCAGCAGCAGCAAGGAGAGGAGGAGAGAAGGACGACGAAGAGGAAGAGGAGGATGGGGAGGAGGGGTGAAAGCAGCGGCAGCAGCAGCAGTGGCAGCAGCAGCAGGAGCAAGGATTTCCCCAGGTACCTAACAACTGCTAAGTACTTACTACTTAGTTTACTAAACTAAGAGGGCAAGTTTGAAATCATTTGGTCCCCGGCTTCAGTTCAACTGTTATATGTCTGAGTTTTTCAGCAGCAGGTTTTTCCAAAGCTGAAATCACTCAAAGAAGTCACAGTGCAGAAACATCCCAGGTTAGTTAAGTTTGCACTCGGCCTCCCAGGACACGCTGGGTTCAGTCTTCAAGTCCTGCCCGAGCCATGCGCCAATGCAGGGCACAGCTGGGTTTGCAACAGCGCATACCTGGGTGTAAGGCGAGATGAAGCTGGTGATGCAGACCAAGCCTGCGTCCGCAAACAGCTTGGCAACCTCAGCGATGCGCCTCACGTTTTCCTCCCGGTCCTCAGGGCTGAAGCCCAGATTCTTGTTGAGCCCCTGGCGAATGTTGTCACCATCTAGGGTGTAGCATGGGATGCCGTGGCAAACCAGGTGCTCCTCCAGAGCCATGCTCACTGTGGTCTTCCCTGCCCCCGACAGACCTGGAACAGGACAGTGCAGAGCGGTGACTGACAGCCGAGGAACAGGCCGCCTCACAGTCAGCTGCCTCCCACACCCAGTAAAACAGCACTTGCTGTGAAACTCCTCTGTAGTATTTGAATCTGTGCCCCAAGGCATCCAGATGTCAGTGATAAGCACCAGAGCGGACGATCGATTTTAGCATCCAGCTCCACATCAGCTCTGCTGAGTAGCTGTACTCACTTTGTCTCCTGCCAACATTTCAGATGTTCCCCATTTAAGGATAGTGTTCTGCCCTGAGACAGGCTGCTAACTCAGTTGGTCACTACCCAGGGAATGGTACAGAGTCTGTATATTTCTATACTTACAACAAAGAAATGGTCAAAGGAAACTCATTGATGGCTTTGCTTTTATTTGTATAACTGTTAACGAAGCACTGTGATGTACAACAGGACATAAAACCACAGCACTCCACAGTACAGTACAGTCTGCAGCAATTACTGTATCAGCAAAACGGAGTGGATAGAAGACACTGACTGAGCCAGGCCCAGTGGTGCGTGCCTGTAGATCCAGCAGTTGGGAGGCTGAGGCAGGAGGATCGCTGCAAATACAAGGCCAGCCTGAGCTACAAAGTGAGCTCAATGCCAGCCTGAACTGCATCTCAAAAAGAAATGAACTAAACTAAAGGGAGGGCCCATCATAGGAGACCCCACACTACTTGTGAGTTCTCACAGCACATATGAAGAGTTCCACAAGCTCTTACACATACTGGGAAGGAGACAGACACAGCAGAGCTTTCCTCTCACTGGAGCCTGCTATGCCTAAGACCACAACCTGCCTCAGGGTCTGGAGAGCTGAGCCAGACCCTGGCAAGCAGGGATCCCTGGGAAGGAGCAGACTGAAGACTAACAATCCCAACCAAAGCAATCTCCAAAATCACACCAGCAATACCCAGATTGGTTACTGGAGAGACAAACAGAATATCCCACAAAACAGAGCATGGAACAGTCTACAGAACCACTGCCCCACAATTAACCTTCAGATACAATACAATCCTGAACTAAATCCCTACAGAGTTCTGCGAATTATTCAATCTAGTAAAAAAAAGTATATGACAACATAAAAATGGGAGTCATACTGAAGACACAACCCTGACACTGCTGATGTAGGACAAGGTCCAAGGATGTACACCACTGCTCCTGAGGTATCTGTGGAACAGGAATACCTGTTAGAACACCTAACAGGATGGGGGTTGAGGAAGGTTCCAGAGAAAGGGGGTCCAAACCAAGGTGTATTTGGGGGATGATTATACACACAGTACACAAAAATTAACTGCAGATGGGGCTCACAAGATAGAGCAAAAGTTGTAAAAAGAAAACAGAGGAAAGGATACCAAATGAAAAATGAAAAACGCCTGGCCAGGCTGTCATCGATCCCAGCCACTCAGGAGACTGAGGCAAGAGGATGGTAGGTTCAAGGCAAGCCATGCAGCTCAGTGGCAGGGTGCTTGCTTCTCATGAGCAAGGCCCTGAGTTCAGTCCCCAGCACTGCTAAATCAATCAATCAAACAAAATAAAGCATTAAGACCTGATTGAAATAAAGGGCTCATGAGTGAACACACCATACTAATTTGCTTACACCACTAAAATATGAGCAAGTACAGAAATTTAAGATGTTAGAACAAGACAAAGTGCTGCAACCCTGGGCAGTATAAAGGCAACATCTTTCCAATCCAGGGCAGTGAAGAATAGGGAGACAGGAAAAATGAGGGTCACCGTCATCTCTTTTTGTATGTGCACTAAGGACTGAACCCAGGGCCTTCACCCTGAGCTACATCCACAGTCCTTCCAATGTCACAGGACAGGGTCGTGCTACATCACCGAGTCACCCAAGCTGAACCCAAATGTCCCAACCTCCTGCCTCAGCCTCTTAAAAATGCTGGGACTGCAGGTGTGAACCACCACACCCAGATTTCTACACCTTCTTTCATAGAAAAATTACACACACTGTGTAATTTTAAAAATCAACAGTTTTTGACAATTGGCATCAATTTCTTAGGACTGGCCATTTCCACTGTTGACTGAGACTCCACAAAACATCCTATCCTATACGGCTGCAGGCAGGATAAGCTGGCATAAAATGGTAGCAGGTAGTCTGGCAAGACAAAACAGGATTTTAAATACCATTCCTATATGCAAAGGATCTAGCCTTTTTTCAGCTTCTCCCCTAAATCTGTGATCAATCTGCCCCTTTCCCAGCCTGCTGTGGTGAAGCCCAGAACAAAGTCCCAGGAAAACCACCACAGCAGACAATCAGAGGCCAGAGCAAGGCTGAAAGACTCCTCATCCCTTCCCCTTTGCTCAGTACAGTCCACGCTGTAAGCTTCTTGGAGCAGAATCAGGGTCACATTTGCAGTCAAAGTTTAATTTGTAGTATCTACTGAAGGGTCATGTCAAGATGCATTCTGGGTTTTCGTCTTTATTTACCCTTAATCCCAAGTAGAAAAGGAACTGCCACAAAGGAATGTGCTATAATTAAGCAATCGTGTCAGTTATATGCTGTCTTCGCTCTCATTATAAGCACAGAGCCAGCGCTTTCTTTCAGCTGGAACCACCATCTTCCAGGAATTTTCCAAAATGATAGGCACAAAGGGAAAGAGGAGGGGAACCGGAATGCATTCTCTAGGCCTTTTAAAAAACATGGAGTTGTTCCTTTGTCCACACACATGCGAATCTACAAAAAGGTTGACACCACAGACACTGAGGAATGAGTACTGTGCAAAACAGGAATGCCTCACAAAAGTTACCACAGCAAAACTGGAAGAGGCTATATCGTTACCCAGCCTGTTGTTGGTGTTGCCAAGAGGATTAATGTGAGTATTGAGCCTATTAAACACTCAAAGAATTGATATTGCTTCCTAAAACGCGTCAAGGAATATGATCTAAAAAGAAGGAAGTCAAAGAGAAAGGTACCTGGGTTCAACGGAAGCACCAGCCTGACCTGCCCAAAGTGTACTTTGTGAGAACCACTAGGAAGGAGTCTGAGTGCGGGAGCCTGTTCCCTATGAATTCATGGCGCAGCTGGGGCTGGAGCTCTGCTACTTAGCCCCTCACTGTGAGCTGCATGTTCTAGGGCCTCTTAAAAACAAAAACTCATCCTGCATTATAGGATGGGTTGCTTAGTTAGACAGGCGTATGGTGCCTTTCCCTCAGAAATGCAGGAGATGCCCACTCTACCTACTTAAAGGTATCAAGTCTGTCCTCTTCAGTGTATTTCTTGCTGAAACGTATTGCTGAGGCATTATGGTGTTGTACACACAAATGGCCAAATATTTACACAATATTTATATTGGTTTGAACATCCTGTAAATCATGATAGAGAAACGCTGTACTAACGTAAAGGGAAGTCACTTGAGTTAAAAAATTTGTTTAAGGTACACATACACACACACACACACACACACACACACACACACACACACAGATCAAAGCTCAAAAATCAGGCAGCAGAGTCCCGCAGCTCAGAGCTATCTGAAACGCTGCTTTTCTGTACCTGAATGTTTATCAGTACAGGTTGGCAGTGCCTCATGACTGTATCCACCATGGGGAGGGGCTCTGGACAGAGCACACCTGGCTTCCTTCCCTGTGACCATACCTGTCAGCCACACTGTGCATCCTCGGAAGCCACCTCGCGTGCCTACCACCTGCCCTCTCTTGTTCCTGCTCACATGGTGGGCTTGGTACGTGACATTGGTCGCTCTCTGCATCCCCTAGAGAAATGAAAAAAGCATTCAGATTGGTGTCCTTGAAAAGGGAAACACAGGTTCCTTGTAAACATATAGTTGGGGGACTGGGGAAATGGCTCAGCAGAATAAGTACCTGCCTGGCAAGCACAAGAGCCCAGGTTCAATCCCAGCACCACATGACCCACTGGCCCCACCCCTGGTGTGCTGTGCCAGCCACCAAGACCAGACATGGTGGAGCATGCCTGTAATCCCAGTGCTGGGAAGGCTGAGACAGGAGAATCACAATGAGTCTGAGCCATGTAGTGAGACCCTGTACCAAATACATACATACATACATACATACATACATACATACATGATTTAAAAAAAAAAAAAAAGCATAGTTAGTACCCACGGTGTAACCTGCACCTCCCTGAAGTTCTGCTGAGAAAACCAGTCACCTTGGTTTTCCTTGGGGAGCTGAGGTGACCTTCGGGTTTCCCACACACAGAAGAACAAACACAATCTTCACAGCAACTCAGCAACACAGGCACTGCAACCCAGAAGTTTTTATGGACAAAGATGTTAACCCTGAGAAGTGCCATACACTTGCCAAAACCCAGGACTCGTGAACGAGGACCTCCTTAGCCTAGGGCTGGGGCCGGGCCAGAGCCCACTGCCACCGAGCTTGCCTGGCCATGTGATGGCCTGGACACTGGGGCTGGAGGACACTGGCACCACAGTGGAGTGTCGGCCTTGGCTGCGGGCTCCGTCCAGGGCTGGCTCTCTGGGGGCTGGGGCAGTCCCTCCTCACTCCTACCCCACGTCAGCCTCCAGGCAGGAGGTGTGGTACAGAGCGCAGCTACCCCTCCTGCACTGCCACTTCCGTGCACACCAGCGCTGGCTGCAGTGGTGCTCCCGCTCCAGGCTTCCTTAGCTCAGGAAGGCGCCGTGTGCGCACACAGCTGTTCAGTTCATGCTTCCGCAGAGGACAAGCACGAACGCTCACACCAAGAATCCATGAAGAATGGGACTGTTTTTTGGGGGGGCTGTTTTAAAAGCAATGGATTCCCATCTAGACCGTCAACTTCTGCACAGAGCCTCTAAATCTGCTCTGCCCAGGTGCATGAGGCGAAGCTCTCCTTCCCCGTGCCTCCGCTGTCCTGCCAGGACTGAGGCTCCCCTGAACACTACCCAGGGCTGGGAAACTCTCTGAGGCCACAGGCTGATAATCTTTTCAGGCAGGTCACTGAAGCCCCACCTTTCCTCTACCAAGGGTCTCATGAACACATGGATTTCCAAAAAAGTTACATTTAATCATTAATTATGAAAAAAATAATGGGCTGGGGATATAGTTCAGGAGCAGTGCCTGCATGGTAAGCAGGAGGTCCTGAGTCCGACTCCCAGAGCCAAAAGAAAAGAAAAAAATTATGACATTGGGCCCATTTCTTTCTTTTTCTTTTTTTTTTTTGGCCTGGCTCAGGCTGCCTTAAGGGTGGATGTGGGGATCAAACTCTGTCCCCGTACCTAACTGAGATTGCCCACGCAGGCGCTTAAACCACTGTGCTAACCTGAAGGCCCTTCCCGCCACCATTTCTTTTTGATCAACTGATGAAGCAAACCAAACTTAGCAGCTTGGCATTTGCAAGAATTTAATTTTTTTTTTTAATTTTATTTATTTATTTATTTGTTTGCTTGTTGTGTTTGTTTGTTTCTTTATTTATTCATTTTGTGGCTGGCTCAGCCTGCCCCGGTGGTGGAGCTGGCGCAGCATGTGGTGCCGGGGATCGAACTGCAGTCCCCGCAGTTGCCTGAGCCCTCCTAAGCAGGCGCTTTAGACCACTGAACCATCTCGCCGGCCCGGCAGTTGCAAGAATTTAAACAAAAACAAGCTTCAGACATTGAACCCCACCTTACCAGGGAGCAAGAGCAGCTCAGAAGCTACAGTGCCTGGTCCTGCAGCAGGAGCACAGGGCGATGAGGAAGGGCATATACAGGCCCACAGGCCGTTCCTGCCCAGCGCTCCAAGAAACCTGTTCTACCCGCTTGGCCTGCCCTGCTGTGGGATGTTTCCAAGTTGCCTTGCTGTTGGGCAAGAATTTTGATTTAACCCTAATAAAAGTTTCCAATTTATTATGAAATTGAACTCAAATGAATAAAAACTACCTAACAAGCTATAAACTGCTGACGTTTAGATAAGTAAAAAAATACAAGATAAGTAGCAACCACCTGGTTCCATCCCTGCAGAGTGCACCCAGTGGAAATGTAGCCTCCAGTAAGGGGGTTTTTATTCAGGTAGGTCTCATAGGTCACATTCAGAAATAACTCTGTGGTAGGGATGTAGCTCAGCAGCACAGCACCTTCCTGGCAAGCACAAGGTCCTGGGTTTGATTCTCACTGCCAAAGAAAGAAAGAAATCTGGAGAATTCCAAGACAGACAGAGCTGTGTCCGGCATTCACCTCATGTGCAGAAAGGACCACAACAGCCAACAAGTGAAGACCACACTTCACAGGGTGAGGTGGAGGGACCAGAGCTCGGCAGAGGGCAGAAGAGTGGCGGGAGACAGAACAAACCCAGGGTCAGCGTGGCTTTGTCACTGGGGACCTCGCCACAGGACAGCCCAGAAGATAGCATCCCACAGCAGTTGCAATTCCAGTCTAGAAGTTCCCTCATCAAAGCTGGGCTGAAGGTAGCAGCCTGGGGCCCACAGGGTAGTTTTATCTGGGAAGAGTACTTGCCCTGTCTCTGGCTCCAGACCCCTGATCTACTAGCTTGAGCAAGGTGCCACTGCGGGAACAGAGTCACGGCCATAGCCTCTGCTACCTATGCAATAGGAGACTGGCCCCACCCAGTCTCTACCCTCACACAGCACACTGCACTTCATGAGCCCAACGGGACCCAGCTATATAATAGGGACCCTTACACAAGGCTGACATATGGCTCCCACATCAGGAAATGTCACCCCTTTCACTTGAGGAGCTAGGACTGCACATCCTGGAGCTGGAGAGCATCCATATGACCCCAGCCTCTCAGTGCTGCCACCACCACAGGACAGGGTACACATCTGCCACAACTGACACCTGTCCCTGCCAGAGGGTCTAACTGGCAGGAAGATCTGCCCCTGCCAGGCCTGAGGACTTCCTCTATGGGTCACTGGCCAAGATGAGGGCAGCATCCAGCAAGCACTCCCCAGAGTCCTGGTCACACAGCCAGCTACCTCCACTCACTGCGAAGTCCTACAGCTGCCTCCACCAGCACCAGGGGTCTCCACTGAGATGCTCACAGCTGCCAGAGAGGGCATTATGGTCAAGGAATCCACACAGAGACTACAGGTATGTGTCCTCTCTCTCAGGACCAAAGTGAAGCATCACACCGAACCAACACCCTACGACACATCAACAGTAAGGAGTCCTTTCCTGAAAAGATGATCCACAAAACCAGAAGAGGCAAATGTTATGTCAGAAGTGCAGACAATGTCGCACGGGTCACAGAAGCGTGGCAGGGAAACAAGAAACATAATACTCCAAAGAGCAGGGCCATCCCCAGACATGCATTCATTCCTCAGGAATGGAAACCTAAGAAGCATCTGAAAAGTGCCGAGCAATGAGTAATGAGTGGGTCAGAGGAATAAGCCTAAAAACCAAGAGCACACATAAAGAAAACCCAACAGAAAAAGGAAAACAACTCACAGGTGGAATGAGAAATCCAACAGAAACAGACGGGTATTAAAAAAAAACAACAACTTGGAGCTCAACAATTCCATCAGCTAAAAATAAATACAACTCAGAGCTTCCACAACTGATTATATTGAAAAAAGAATTTCTGAACTTGAAATAATTCATATAAAATAAGAATCACAGAAGAGTGAAGAAACTTTACTGATAAAAATCACTATATAATGACAAAGAGACCTAATCAACATGAAAATTTACAACTTTATGCATACAGGCACCCAATGCTGGAGCAACATCACAGCAAGTAAACCTTATTAGAAGACTCCAATGCAACAGCTGGGATACCCCCCGCTCATCAACCGTCAGGTTATCCAGACCAAAAGTTGCAACAAAGGAACACTATGCTGACTCCAGATCCCAAAGACTGACAGACCCTCACAACATTTCCATCAGCAGGGTGGTTGTTCTCATCCAATAGCACATGGAACACATGACAGACAGACCACATGCTAAGTCACCAAAACAAGGACCAACAAATTAAATCAAAAATATAGCTCAGTGGGACAAGTGTCTCCCTGGCAAGCTCAAGGTCCTGAGTTTAATTCCCAGTACCAAAAAATAAAAATAAATGAAGATCACATTGTCTGGACATGTTGGCACATGCCTGTAATCCTAGCACTCAGGAGCCTGAGGCCGGAAGGCAAGTTCAAGGTCAGCCTGAGCTACAAAGTGAGTTTAAGTATGAAAGAATAAAACCAGAAATCCAACAACATAAGAAACTTTAAAAAGTCTAAAAACATGTAGAAATTAAACATGTTCTTAGTTTACCAAGTAGGCAATGAAGAAGCCCAAAGAGGAATTTTAAAATATCTTGAAACAAATAAAAATGGAAATACAACCTACCAGATCTACAAGATTCAGCAAATGCAATACATACAAAGAGGTAAATTTAAAATATTAAATGGCTGTATCAATAAAACAGAAAGATTTCAAATAACTAATGCAGCTTAAGGAAGAAAAACAAATCAAGTGCAAAATTAATAGAGGAGAAAAGATCAGATCACAAATTTAAACAATGCTTTAAAAACAAAACAGCTGATTTTTTTCCAAAAGATAAAATCAGCAAGTCACAATTAAGCTAACAAACAGAAAGAAAAAATCACAATAGAAATCAGAGATTAAAAAGATATTCTAAGTAACCACAGAACCATATAGAACAGTGGCTATTATGAACAGCTGTGTCACCAATGTGGAAACTTAGAAGTATGGGTAAATTTCTGGACATGTGTACCCTACCAATATTAAACCACAAAGACAAGAGAAAACCTAAACAAACAAACAAAAATAGCATGAAATGAAATTAAATCAGAAGTAAAATGCTCCTAACAAAGAAAAACCCTTTGGCTTCACTGGTGACTTCTATAGAATATTTTAAAATTCCACCAAACTCATTCTATTATACTAGCTTTATCTTCATACTAAATCAAGACAAAAATAACAAAACAACAAAAAAGAAAACTGCACACCAGTAGCTCTAATATGTACTCAATACCACAGTATTCAATACTGTGGATAGATTCTCAAAAAAAAAATGCTAGCAAACAAAATCCAACATTTCATCAAAAGATTACACACCATGATCACAGGATCTACCCCAAGAATGCATGCATGGGTCAGCAAGTTCACATCACCAAGTGTAACACAGCACATCAAGAGAATGAAGGACAAAAACCTCATGATTATCTCAACAGAAGCAGAAAAAACATTCAATAAAAATATAAGAATCTCTCATGATAGAGCCCTCAAAGCAACAGGTGTAGAGGAACACAGCTCAAAGTGATAAAGATTGCACGTGATGGACCCCAGCCACCACCATGCTCAACGGTGGAACACCAACCCCGGAAGTCTACTTTCACCACAGTACTGGAAATCTTAGCCAGAGTAATTAGAGGAAGGAAAAAGACCTCACAACTAAAAAGAAGGAAATCAAATCTGCCCTATTTAAGTATGCCATGTACAAAATCCTAAAGCCTCCACCAAAACTATGGACGTGATAAATGAATTCAACAAAGACTCAGGACATAAAATCAACATAAAAGGTAGTGTTTTAGCTTTTCCACGCAGTCTCCAAAGCAGCAAGAGGGGCGTGTTGCCAATGTCAGCCATGTCCTCTGGAGGTGGCAGCGCCTGGGGGTCCATCCCCAGGCTATTTGAGGTACAACAAAGTTTATGCATTTTGAAGATGTATGAACAGTATTTTTAGAGAACACGTCACAGAAGATAACTGAAGAAAATTGCATGTAATAAGATAGCTAAAGATGAATGTACAAGTCTGTCAGCAATTGTTAAAAATACTTCATCGCCTCAGGTATGGCATGGCAATGTTTGAGAAGGAATAGTGAAGACAGTGGTCAAGAAAATATGAGCTGGACGTGATGATGCATGCCTGTAATCCCAGCCCTTGTGGGCTGAGGCAGGAAGATCAGAGCGAGTTCAAGACCAGCCTGGGCTACAAAAATGAACTCAAGGCCAGCCTGAACTATATAGCAAGTCCCTGTTCCAAAAAGACAAAATATGAACAGAAACAAATGATGAAAATATTAGATGTTGAAAAAAATCACAAATTATGTAGAAAAATAGACTTGACTCATTATAACTGATGAATGATAAGCTGTTTTTTTTTTTTTGATAAACTGTTTTCTTTAAAATAAAAAGTAACATTTTATAACAAAGTGGCCATAAAAAGAAATTAAGAAAGCAAGTAGAAAATAAAAAGCCATGAAGAAATTAAGAAAGCAATGCAAGAATAAAAATAAAATATCTTTATATAAATTTAACCAAAGAAGTAAAAGATTTCTAAAATGAAAACTGTAAAATAACAAAAACTCATAGAAAAAATTTAAAAAACTGAAAGATATTCTTGCTTATGGACTGGAAAAATCAATATTGTACATAACTCACCTGACTTCAAAACATACTACAAAGCAGTAATAATCAAAACAGTACGAAAATAGCATTAAAAGCAGAAGCATGGATCAGTGGAACAGACAGGATGCAGAAACAACCAGAGACACATTCAGCCATCTGCTCTTGGTCAAAGGGACCAAAAATCATACACTGGATAAAAAGCAGCCTCTTCAATAAAAGGTGCTGTGCAAAAACTAGCTATCCATATGCAAAAGATACAGTCTAAATCCAAATCTCTCATCAAAAACTAAACTAAAATCAAGATGGATCAAAGACGTAAATATTAAAATGGAAGTACTTAATCTGCTGGAAGATAACATAGGTAAAATTCTTGAAGACAGGCAGAGATAAGGAGTTTCTGGGCAGAACTACAATTGCACAAAAAGCAACATCAACAATCAGCACATGAAACCACATCAAATTAAAAAGCTCCTGCTGAGTAGTGAGACCCTATGCCAAATGCATTTTTTAAAAAACAGAAAGCTTCTGTACATCAAAGGAAACAGCTAACAGAGTGAAGAGACAACCTACAAAAAAGCAAAAAATGTATTTTTAATGTATTTAGTATAGGGTCCACAAGGTCTCACTACACAGATCAGACTCCTAGTGGTCCTCCTGGAGTTTTCAGCCTCCCAAATGCTGGGATTACAGGCGCGCACTACTACACGTAGCCTAATTCACTGCCTTAGTGCACCTCAGGGGCAGGGCTGGCACGGTATGGGGACGGAACCCCAGTCCCCTAGCACTTGCCTAAGCAGGCACTTTAGTCCACTGAGCTATCTGGCTGGCCCAGAAAAGGAAAAATTTTGCAAGCCACTCCTCTGACAGAGGACTAATATTTAGAATACACAAAGAACTGGAAAAAAAAAAAAACCATATCTCTCAAGATAAAAGATCCAATCAAAAACTGAGCAACTGGGGGCCGGCGAGATGGTTCAGTGGTCTGGAGCGCCTGCTTAGGACGGCTCAGGCAACTGCGGGGACTGCAGTTCGATCCCCGGCACCACATGCTGCGCCAGCGCCACCACCAGGACAGGCTGAGCCAGCCACAAAATGAATAAATAAAGAAACAAACAAACACAACAAGCAAACAAATAAATAAATAAATAAAATTTAAAAAAAAAAAAAACTGAGCAACTGAAATAAATACTTTTCAGAAGTATAAATGGCTAATAAATGCATGAAAAAATGTTCAACATTTGTGGTCCCCAGAGAAATGAAAATTAAAACAATACTGATAGTCCATCTTATTCCAGAAGGAATGGTTACCATCAAAAAGTCAAACTTCTACATTGTTGGTGAGACTGTAAGCTGGTGGAAATAGGTGCAGAGAGTTCTCTAAAAACTAAAACTAGACATTCCACTTGACCCAGCTATTCTCCAAAAAGAGAATGGCATCTTCCAGAAAGAGTTAAAGACGCCATACTGCATTGGTCCATGCATATCCATACTTAGCACAACACAAATCATAATAGCCTGATCTTGGAAGCAGCTTATATGTCCATCAATAAATGAATGGATAAAGAAAATGTGGGATTTATACCCAATGGAATATTATTCTGCCATAAACCAGGATAAGTTGGGATCACTTGTAAGAAAAGGGATACACCTTGAGAACATATTAAATGACACACCACTGTAAATATCACATGGTTTCTCTTATGAGAAATCCAAAATATAAATACATTAAAGACAACAGGAAACAGGGAAGTAATTTTTTACAAATGGGAGGGGAAATTTAGGGATGGAGGGGACTGGAAAGAGAATTTTTAAAAATCAAGTGCATGTACCTACTTCCTCAGACACATGCAAAATACGATATACTGCAAGCATGTACTAGTAAAAGAATAAATGTTAAGGGCTGACGAGATAGCTCAGTGGACTAGGCGCCTGCTTTGGCAAGTGCAAGGACCAGTGTTCCACCTACGGTCTCATACGCCACACTGGCCCAACCCTGGGCATTGTGAGTCTGCAGGAGTCCCGGAGTGGTGGCACATGCCTTTAATCCCAGCACTGAGAAGGCTGAAAACAGAAGGATCACTACAAGTCCAAGCTGCGTAGCGAGACCCTGCATCAAATACATAAGAACGAAAATATATAAATATTTTAAAATTTTGTGAATATATCTATATTTGTGTAACACAAAAAAATCATTTAGTCATAAAAAAGATGAGATTATGTAATTTATGACGCTATGGATCAACCAGAGAATGTTACATGAACTGAACTAAGCTAGGAGCAGAAAGAAATACTGCACATTTTCACTCATTTGTGGAAACCAAGAACAAGTTACCACATGAAAGCAAGGTAGACTCGTGGTTTCCAGTGGCTGGGAAGGGGAAGAGGTGGAAGAGGGTGGCACGTGAGGGCCAAGGCTCCCGTGAGGACAGAAGCATTCTAGCATGCACCATGAGCTGGAGTCTAAGCAACGAATGCTGCATCCTCCTTGTAACTAAGAGGAGGCAACTGCAGGGTCCCCATGTATACAAACACAGAACCCCAGTGGGAGGAAACGCGAGTCCCAATAAACGGACACCAGACTCCAGTCATTCCTCTGCACTCCATAAGTAAGCACTCATGTTCCATGGCATGGAAAAGAAAACTTCTGTAAAAACAAAGGCCTGCCACATTCTCCTAGCCCTAGATTTTCAGGGTTCGTCAGCGCTCTACAACTACAAGAGTGGCCTGGTGGGGAGGTTCTGCCTGAAGACGCTAATGCAAACTCTCCTCCCGCTTCCTCCTCCTTCTACACACATTCCAGCCACATTCTCCTAGAACTCTTCTAAGAAATAAGACCTGGGCAATCCACTTGGGGTCAAGAGTGAGTCATTTCCTCCCAAGTCTAAACTTCTGTTCTCAGTCTTAAATGGCCCAGTTCCTATCTGCAGAAAAGAAACCAAGCTGGTTGTTTCCATCCACAGAGAATGCTTTCTAGAAATATTTACTGACCTGGTGCCCGAGTGAACGCCAGGAGCCCCTCTACATTGCTGCACTCCTCATCTGTGCTATGTATGGACCACTTAATACTTGTCATCTTTCTCGACATACATATATCTTTATTTCCTCGGGCAAGTCAAGACCATGAGTAACTCTTGGGATTTTCTACAATGCCCAATCTTCATTCTGGTTCCTAGTCAGGGTTCCAAGAAAGTTAAGAGCAAGGCATTTACCCTAAAAGATGGCATGCTTTTCCTTCCAGCTTGTAAAAGGCAGGATGACTGACATTGCACTCCTCAGCTCAGCAGAACCGGAACAATGAACGCATTTAATCCCTTCTGCATTGAGGGACAGTTCACAGTCAGTCCTGTCACCAGGCTACATGACTACTTACACTCCTGATCTGCATCTTCTCCGCATTCTAGCAACTCCTGCCCACACCCTGCACTGTTCCTTTCGTGGGAACATCCACAGTGTGAAAGCCAGAGACAGAAGCAGTGGCCACAGCGGCTGGGGAGGGCAGAGGGGGAGGTGGGCCAACGGTTGCCGTGGGACAGGTGGCTCTGGGCTGTGACACTGGTCAGTGGGCTGCACTTCTCTGGTTAAACTAAAATCACAGAGCTGTAAGTCTATGACACTGTGAAGAGGGAGCCAAACACCAGGAAGCAGAAGGGGAGGACCTGGCCGCAGCCCTGTTCACTTGCCTGAAGGACCAGAGTCCACACACTGATCTTGCATCACCACTCGTCTACCAACTGCTGTGGCTTGGAAGCTGGTCCAGGATAGATGCCACAAGCTGACTGGCATTGACCGGGACCCTGCCTCACCAAGCCCTGCCAGACAGCAAGAAACTCCGGGCACCTTGACCCCATGTTAGGTAGAATCCCCGTCATGAACCCCAGCCCAGATGCGAACCCAGTGTCCCCAGGTGGCCTGCTGCAAAGAACCCTACTGCACAATGCCATCCACCACAAAGACACCTGGCAGCCTTGGCCCATGGCCCTGCCTCTCAGTGTCCACCATGCTTGTTGTAGTTGAGTCCTTCATTGCACAAGGCCACCAGATCTGCACCCATAGCAACAGCCTCATGCAGACGAAAGTGCGCCCCCAGTTCCTACAAGTGTTCTAAGTAATCTCCTTGACACAAGAAGAAAAGTGACTCCCATCATTTGAACTAGTGACAACTTTTGTATCCATGTCTCCACCACTGTGACCCTCAAACAACCACAGATGAGAAATATAGAGTCCACCAAAAAAAACACACACTCCTTTCCTTAGTGTCGGGATCTCTGAGGCGCTCAGGGGCAGGAGCTCCACACTGCCCCTAACTACCCCAGCCAACACGCCTCGCATTCCAGCTCTGCCAGCCTGGTTTGGTCTCGCTCCATCCCAGTCCTCCTGAAACCCAGAGTGGGCTGCTGACCTTCCAGCAAGGGCTTGGTAAGGCAGTGGTGGTGAACCCAAGGCACACATGCCCCGGCTGGCTGTTTATATCACTGGAAGCTCTGAAAGGTTTCCCATTACTGGTATAAGTGGATAAGTTGTTTGTGAAAGGCAGAATTTGTGGAAGGAACCACAGCACTTTAAGTGTATTACTGATTAAACCACCCTATCACTCTAGAAGGCACATAGTATCAGCTTCACCACGAGGTTGCTTCAAGAAAGCCCATCAATATGCAGAGGAGGGCATCAAATTGCAGAAGGGCTAAGGGGACATGTCCAAGGTCACTGCCTGGTATGTGACAAACAGCAATGTGAATCTGCCACATAAGCTTAGCGGGGCTAAGATAATAAGTCACCATGGGATCTTTAAAAGCAGAAGCAGGGCCAGGGAGATAGCAGAGCAGTGCCTGCTTAAGCAAGCTTAGGCAAGTGCAGGGACCACAGTTTGAAGCCCAGAGCCACAGGCCACCAGCCCTGCCCCCCCAGCAGGCTGAGCTGGGAAGATTCTAGGCGTCGTGGCCCATGTCTGTAATCCCAGCACTGGGAAGGCTGAAAACAGGAGGATCACTGAGTCCAAGCTGGGTAGTGAGACCCTGAAACAACCAAATACATTAAAATTAAATACATAAATAAATAATTGTAGGGCTGGGGATATAGCTCAGCAGTATAAACACAAGGTTCAGAGTTCCATCCCTGGTAGCACAAAAAGAAAAGAAAAAGGGAAGGAAGGAAAGAGAAGAGAACAGAAGAGAAGAGAAGAGAAGCAGAAGCACCTAAGCCACCTGACAGTCCCCCTCGTACCACCCTGTGATATCAGAAGCTCAGTTAGAAGCAAAACACTGCAATGAAGTACAGCTGATCCTGTGGAAACACAGGGCGGTGCAATGTGACATGGGGTGTGCAAGAACGCAGCCCATGAGAAATGGGCGTAGCCACAGCAGGGCCATGCACGGCCACATTAAGGAAACGGTGATGGTGGAAGGAAGGAAAGGCAGCATCGAAGCACTCAGCCAGCACAACACAGAGGGTCGCACACATCCCAGAGTCTCCTGCAGGAAGATGGACCCGAACCCATAGCAGGAAGTCCAATCAGGCGACTGGGCCCAAAACGATTCCCCACAAAGTAGGGCAGAGTAGGGCCACAACACCTGAGTCTTAGTTGAGTGCCCTGGTTTCCCTTAGCCTGACAGACATGTGGAAACTGTCCCCCCGGGGAGAGACCCAATCACAGAGGACAGCACTCAGGACATCAGACACAGCCAGAGTAAAGAGACTCATGGGCCTTCTTCACTGTCCTCACAGGCACAGGAAGAAACCTTTCTAAGCAACTGAAAGCAGTCCTGGAGCTGCAAAGCTAGGGCCTGTTGTCTCCTGTGAGCCACTCCCTGTACCTCCTGCTTAACAGGAAACATCACCCAATGCTTAGTACTTCATCTCGCAGTAATGCTTTATATTCTCAAACTTGTGTTTCCACATCAGCTCCTCATTTCTGTCCTCAACTCAGCTCCATCACTATAACCACAGCATCCATGTGTCCCTCCTGAGTAGATAAAGGGTGTGTATAAGTGCGAAACACACTCCAGATTTGAAAGTACAATGAAGGGCAGAGTAACATTAAGAATTTGATAAATAGCACTGAGCTTATATTTACATTGAACATGCACTTGCATTGAAATGGTAGTGTTTATACCACAAAATATTATTGAGGGTGGGATTAAGCACTTGCCTGGCAAGCGCAGGGTCCTGAGTTCAATCCCCAGTACTGTAAAAAAAAATAAATAAATAAAATATTATTGAAATTTATCTCACCTGTTTCTTTTTACTTTTTTACATAGCCTCTAGAAAATATTGAGTTACCTGGGCAGCTCATATTTCTGCTGGACAGGACTGCTTTTATAGACACACTACGAAGGCTTTCTTTCAAAGGCAGTGTGCTTATAAATAAAGAACAGACTGAAAGACAGTGAGAGAGATAGTTTCGCAAATAGGAAGGGGACCAAGAGATGGAGGGAAGGAAGAAGAATGAAGATGTATTATGTCCATGTACCAACTTCCCATGAGGAATGCAACCATTATATACTGCACATGGGGACTAATAAAAATAAATTTATTTTAAACGCAACATGTTTACAACTTGTTTTGTCAATAACCAGCTGTGTGGCATTTCCCTCAATAAAATGGAGACACCAAATGTAATAACAAGGCTGATCATTAACTCCTTCCATCGCCACAGTATCTCGGCCAGCTGTGGGGTTACAAACGTGCAGATGGGCAGAAGAGAGAACTGAAATGAAGGTCAACGGTTACAGGGTTACAAACAACAGAGCCGGAATTTGCACGCTGTCAGTCACTCCCGAGGTCCCTGGGGTTTCCCTCAACCCAGAAACGTTGGAGAACTCAACCGTTAGCAGAGTAAAACAACGCAACCTGTCTTCCCACTGCCTAGCATCAAAACTCCAAGACCACCTGTGAGACACTGCGCTCCTCACCCTGCCATCCTAGACCGGTCTCCCCTCCCTTACTTAGTCCCTTCTGTCCCCACGGCCACCCAGCCAGCCTGTGGCCTGCGCCCCAGGATGAACAACCCACAGGGTCACGACTCAGAGGTGCTCATGGCCTGAGGGACCACGCATCCGTAACTCGTTCACCCCTTTCTCTTCCTCCCAACCTTCCTCGTCCAACGACATCCGCTACTGGCCAGTCGACTTAATTCTGTGAGAGGTAGGAAGACAAAAAGAAATATGCAGGCTCAGAAAAGTCATAATTCTAACCCCATCTTCCACAGAATCACGTCCTAACTCTGTGGACAATCACATCTGCATGCCCCAGAGGGGCCCTACCTGCTCCTCCCGGCTGAACCTCCAGGTATATCCCACAGCAATCAGGAAAATAACTCCTCCAGCACGCAGGCACGCAGCTTGCTCCTGCACCTCAAAACTCAGCGCCCCCATAACACCCAGGTCCAACTTCTCCAAACTACAATGAAAGTCTGTCCTACACTGACCCGCAGACACACTCATCGCCTGGCTGAGGTCACAGCCCCAGCCGGGCACCCGGTTCCGAAGTCTTGTCTCCAGCTCCAGGCAGGTCTCTAAGATGCACACAGTGTCTGGCAAATGGGATCACAGGTAAAGGAGCAATGGCAGCGTGTAAAAAGTGACACGAGTCCCCGGCTATGAAATATACAAAGGAGTAGGACCAGGTCTGGACGCCAGGGACTGGACTCGGGTGGGCACGGCCTGCAGGTGGAACACCTCCTCGCTGGTCCTAACCCACCTGCCCACCATTAACTTCCCAGGGGACAGGGAATCCGATCCCATCCCCAAATAAGGGATCAAAGCCCTGCAATGAGACTTCAGCCTGCAACAGCTGCGGGCCTGGATGAGGGACCATCTGCACATCTGTGGGAACCTCACGGCTTGCGCAGGCTCAGCGTGATGTCCATCCGTGCGGGGAGCGGGGCCCCGCCTGCGAGGGGGAACCCGCGCTAAGCACAGGGGCTCAAAACGGTAGCGAGCAGGCGGCGCCTTCCCGCCCACTGGCCGCAGAAACTAGCCTCCAGGACCAGGGCAGAGGTGGCCTATGAGAGGCCCTGGCTCGGTCCCCAGCATCACAAATAAATAGATAACAAATCAATCAATTAATTAGTTTAATTAAACTGGGGTCTTTGCCAGGTGCAGTGGTACACGCCTGTCATCCCAGCACTCTGAGACTGAGGCAAGAGGATCGCAAGTTCGAGCCCAGCCGGGGTAAATAAGCAGGGCCCTAGCTCAAAATAAAATAAATTAAATTAGAGGAGGCGCCAGGCGCGCAGCCCCACAGGAAGGACGCCCGACGGGCCTCAGCACCCCCAACCCCGCAGACCGCTGCTCACCCAACTCTGCGAGCCGTGGCCCAGCTTCGCCTTCTTGCACAGGCTCCCGGGCAGCTCCATGGCTCGGCGGCGGCGCAGGATCCGCAGCCCGCAGGCCGGGCGGGGTTCTGCGGGGCGAGCACGCGCACGCGCACGCGCACGCGCTCGTGCTCGCCACTCTCCGAATGACAAGGTGGCAGCGCAGACGCAGTGGTTCCGGGGCCGAGCGGGGGCGGGGCGAGAAGGCTGGGAGCGGAGCTGAGACGCTCCGCCCACGCCACGCGCCCGCCGCTAGAGGTCTACCCAGCCCTCTTGAATCCGGGCGGGAAGTGTCTCACGCGTAGGGCATGCACGGGGGCGAGGGGGTGGGGGGGGGTCACTGCACGTCTAGGGTGCAGCGGGTGAAGTCGCGAGGTTACGCGGGGTGGCTGGGGACGCTGAACGTGACCTCTGCTCTGCCAGCTCTTCCTCCACAAGCCAGGCAAGCAATGTGGGAAGTCATTCACTGATAACAATTCTTATACCTGAAAGAACTCATATGGGAGAAAGTGAACCATGTGGAAAAAGATTTGCCAGTAAGTCCTCATTTTATATGCTAGAATCCCACACTGGGAGGAGCCACAGCTGTGCAAGCAATTGAGGAACTCATTTAAGGAACACACTTTTTGTCAACCACATGAAATCAAGCTGGAGAGTAACCCTACGTGTTTAAGCTTATTTTGAAAAACTGGTGAAAATTCCTAGTGTAATGGAGATCTGTATGCATATAATGAAATATTTACATCCATATTTCTTCATAGGCTTTGCAGACAGAGATTTAGAATGTATTCTTTCTGCGTTTTTCAGTGAATAACTTATAAATAATGTGCATATTTACTCTGCTAGAAACAATGTTTACATAAGCCATTGTGTTTGAACTTTATTTTCTAATAAAACAAGGTGAATTAAAATATATTCCCCACTTCCAAGCAGGGTTAGCATTTATATAGTTTTGTATTTACTATAATGAGGTATAGACTGCAAACAAAATTTATTAATAGTTTTTTAACAGTAAGAAGCAGCAGCATTAGGCTGGGCATCCTGGTCCATGGCAACAAGCCCTGCACTCTGGGAGGCTGAGGCAGGAGGAGCAGAAGTTCAAGTCCAGCTGAGGCAATTAAGCAACTTGAGCCCTGTCTCAAAATAAAAATTAAATCCTGCCATGTAGCTCAGTGTGAAGGGTCCAGATTCAATTCTCATGACGGCAAAACAGTTTACCAAAGAGCTCTTTCTTCCTTTGTTGCACTGTAATTTTTTTTTTTTCCTCGATACTGGGGGTTGAACTCAGGACCTTAAGCTTGCCATGCAGGCATTCATGCCACTGAGCTATATTCCCCCTTTTACTTTGCTTTAGTATTTCACCTAATGCCTAACTTTTCTAAAGTTGGGGCCGAGATTCATTGACGTCAGTACTTATTTTCTCGGCCAGGCTTAGTGAGTAGGTGTAACGGGCCTACTCTGTGTCTGGGGACTTCTGGGCAACATCCTCACCGACTCCATGGTAAGCCGCTTCTCTGTTCCCAGCTACTCAATAAAGCCTTAAGGTGAAGTCTGTGACCCCTGGGGACCTGTGTAAGGCACATCCCAGGCAGGCCAAGGCATTGCCCAGGGGGTGGAAGGAGGCTGGGGATATTGTCTGCCCTGCCTAACCCACGTCCCTGAGGGCAGTGTCACAACTTCTCCCTGCTGTTGGAGTGACTGGTAGTTCTGCCCGCCTCAGCTTGGCTGCCCTGTACACATACACACACACACACACACACACACATGCACATACATGCATGCACACCCAGCAACCCTCCAAGCCAGCAAGTCAGCCCCTGTGAGTAACTGCCCTGCCTCTGGCCCTGCACCCAGAGTCCCGCTGAGCCCCAGACCCCACCGCCCATCCCCTTGGTTTCTAATGCCGCTGTCAATCATTGCATCAACACAGATATCTAATGGTCACGCTGCTTCTCCTAAGACATCCACGGTCCGCTTTGGCTTTTCCTCAAAAGTCAGTGCCAAACACCAGATGTTGGTCTTCTAATGGCGCAACATTTAGAAATGCCAAAACAAACTCCAGAAGTTTTGCCAGTAAAAAGAACCAGGACTCCTGGACGAATGGCTCCTGTTAGAGGTAGATGGAGAGGTTTCGGAGATGAGCCTGGAGCATGGCAGGTGGGAGAGCAAGGACCTTTCCTGACAAAGGACACCACAGTCACACAGGGTGCCCAAGGAGCAGAGCCCAGCTGAAGCAGCTCCCAGTGCCCGGCCGGAGCAATGTGAGCACCACAGCCAAACCCGATTATCAGAAGCACAGGGACAGACATTTTGGCCTGTACAGATACAACACTTCATTGAACAAGCAGATGGGGAGGCGAACATGCACCTCGCATGCAGGACAATCCCAAATCAGGTGGACACTGGCGAGAGGGCTCTGGCTCCGTGCCTCTTGCACACAGGCTTGAGTTCCTCCTGACAGATGCTCCACTGTAGAGCCAGGGAGGAAAAGGAATGACTTATGTGTCAAAAGAACTGCTGGCAAAGGACCGGCCAGGCGACCAGCTCAGCATCCCAGATGACATCTAAACCACCATCAGACACATCTGAGTGGTCGAATGTGCCATGGTCCCTGGAGGGCGCGCTTCAGAGCTGTCACAGGACATCACAGCAGCATGCTGTCACTGTCAGCTTCTCAAAGCGCCCATGCTGAGAGAAGATTGAACACCAGGCTGCAAGGTCCATGACAGAGTACCTGGAGACCAGCTGAACCGAGCGGAGGTCCACTGCCACTCAGTTTCAGGGGTTGCAGGCCATGGTGGCCTGGCCTGCTGCCCTGCACAAGCTGCTATCTCTGGTGACCAGGAAACAGAGAAGGACAGCTCATCAACGGAGTCCCAAGACCCCATCCAAAAGACTCCTGGTGACCCAGAGTCCTTCCACTGGGCCCCCCTTCAAGGTGCCACCACCCCAAAATAACTCCAGGAGTGGGAGCCAAGCCTTCAAGATGCAAACTACCCCTAGGGAGACCGAGTGTGGGTGTACACCAACTCTCCGACTACCTACTTCATTTTTCTCTCACTCTGAAAAATAAAGACTGCTTTAAAATAAATATCCTGACACCCAAAGCACACATTTCTCCTGGGCAAAATTCCCAACAGTTGGGCATCTGGGCAGCCTCCATTCCCCTCTGGCTCCCAGCTGCATTTCTTCCATGGGTTGATGCAGTGCCACCGGAGGGTGGATATGGCATCGATGCCACTTCATCTTCTCACTCTGCACAGTGGAAGGGGAATTGCAATGAGTTCTCCAGATGCTGCTCCCTGCCCCTCCTTCATGGTAAATCCCTGACCCCCAGCAAAGCCAGAGATGAGAGGAACTGGAGTCCCGCGCTCTCTCCTGCCCCCATTTCTGATGGCAAGAAAGAGCCAGTGAGGGCACCCTCAGCTAGTGGGGCTTCACTCTTAAGAATGGGGGTATCGTGACCCCAGACGTTCATACACTCCAGTTGTTTTCCTCATTGCTGACCAGCTCAGAGGAGGCCATTTATCTTGGTAACAGAGATGGTGAAATAGCTTAGTAGTCTAAAGCACCTGCTTAGGTAACCCTAGGCAACCACAGGGACCAGGTTTGATCCCTGGCACCACATTCTGTGCCAGCCACCCCCAGGGCAGGCTGAGCCGGCCATAACAAACAAACAAACAAATAAATATCTTGGTAACAGAGGAAAACAGTTTGTGCAAAGCTTGCTCTGAGGAGATGGGGGATGGGGGTGGGGGGATGGGAGATGAGGGCTGG
>PVKN010000366.1:0-56335 GCA_004027915.1 Capromys pilorides | reverse complement strand
AGAGAAGCCCCTTGTCTCTAAACATTTTATACTTTCATTTTGAGGTGCCCATTACATGGGAGGAAGCAAGGGCAAAGGGTCTTTTGCAGCCACACAATCAGAATGAAGAAGGCAGAGCCCTGAGGGTACCATACAATAGTAATTCATTTATTCTCTGAGTCTGCTGCTCCTGCTCCTGCTCCTGCTCCTGCTCCTGCTCCTGCTCCTGCTCCTGCTCCTGCTCCTGCCCCTGCCAGGAGAGGATATGCCAGTGGGTGGGGCTGCCCACCCAAACCCACCGAGGCCGCCCTCAGTGCCAACAGCCCTGTACCAGCTTCCCTGGGAGCAGCTGGCTTGGCTCTAGCAGGCCACCTTGCAGTCAGTTGCTCAACCAAGTCCAGTCACCTGTGACCAGGAGATGGAACCATTCATCCAATGACTCAGATAGCACTGTGACAGGACTGAGCCAGCTGGAGACTTGGAGTTCTGGGAAGTATGCTCTCCTTTCAAGTGGGGACACCGCAGACCGCAGGGTGCATCTGCCCCCCAGGGAAGAGCCAGACCCTCTACATACTAAGATCAACTCTTGTGGATAGCTTAGCAACCTCAGCGTACAATCCTTACCCTTTCTATATAAAATTAAGAGCTCTCAGCCAGGTGTGGTGTCACGTGCCCAGAACGCCAGCCTTGGAAGGCCCAGGTAGGAGGATCACCGTGAATTTAGGGCCAGCCTGTGCTCCATAGTGAGCTCAAGACCAACCTATACTGCATGGTGAGATCCTGGCTCAGAACAGAAACAAAAACTCAAGCCAAGAATTTCACCTTTTCACTTAAAGAAAGCACCATGGAGCATGCGAGTGGGTGGTGACACCACCCTTGGACTCACATCCCTACAAAGTCAAGTAGAGTCATTCAAACCAACGCGCCTTGGTGGGAGGCAGTTGGTCTGGCAGCAGAGCTGGCTGCTAGGTGACTAACAGGTGGTGAGCACAGGTGTGAGAAGGCCAGACCCAGTGAGCACATCCCTGACACCAGCTCATGGTGAGGGCCTCCTGGCAGACAGTGTTGCAGAATAGGAGCATACAGGTGGCAGAAGTCACACGGCAAGAAAGGAAGTAACAGCTGGCAGCGCTGCAACTAGAATGCCTGCCATTGCAGACGCCGAGGCAGGAGGACCAAAAGTTCAAGTTCAGCCTTGGAGTCCTGGTGAGATCTGTCTCCAAAGAGAAAGGGCTGGGCATGGCTGAGTGTAGCAGCATAGGCCTGTGTACCAGGACTAGGAAACTGAGGCAGGGGGATCAAAAGACCCTATCTCAAAATAAAAAATAAAATAATTGGCTGGGGATGAAAGTATCAAAGTCCTGGACTCAATTCCCAATGTGTCGGAATAAATAAAATAAACAGTAAATACTAAATTTAATAAAAGGGGCTGAGATGTAGCCCATGTGAAGGCCTTAGATTTCACTTGCAGCAGAGGTGGGGAGGGGAAGGGAAGGGAGGGGAAAGACAGAAAAGAGAGACAAAGACACTGAGAGTACAAGAGCTCAGTTTCCAGTATCAAAAAATATATATTGTTAATAAAATAAAAAGTGCTACTGACTACACTAAAAAAATTTAAAAAAGCTAGCCAAGAAAACTGAATTGCCTTTATAAGAACCAGCTCTTGAGGTAACCAAGCTAGGCCTGTGAGAAATCTAGCTTAATCTTTTCCTAGTGTAGTGACCCCTGACCTCCTGCCTCAAGCCACAGCTCTTGAACTTTCTACCATCTCTCAGCATCCCTACACTGGGGCAAATCAGATTTCCAGGGCTTGAATCTCCATGGGGAAACCATATTCACGTCTCAGCACTGTCATTATGGCTTTGTGACTTGTGGTCATTTGTAAGACAGGAACAGGTAAAGAAGAAACACATTGGGCTAGGGATACAGCACAGCAGCACAGCACCTATTGGGTAAGTGCAAGGCCCTGAGTTTGATTCCTAGTACCATAAAAGGAGAAACACATAAATTATTTTGGAAAAATTACTGTGTAAGCATGTGTGCTACCAAAGCAAACACTGCATAGGAAATACATTATGTCTAAATGACATTTATAGACACATATCTGCTTTAGAAATGACTCATCTTGGAGGAAATACTTTAAATATCATTTACAAATACTCAGACAACTTCACTGTTTACTATAATCATTTGCCACTACTTACCTTTGTAAATAACTTCTTTATCAGTTAAAAAGTCAAGCAGATAAAGTCATTTAATCACAAGAAAACCAATTTAACTGTACCTGTTTCTTACAGCAAACAATACTTAAACATTTTCATACAATGAGGTGTAATAGCCAGGATTGGATATATTGCCCACAGGAGACCAAATTAAAAAGAATTACAGAATTTTTATTAATTAGCCAGTGACCTATGTGCTCCCTTCTCCATCTAGGAAGACAGGAAGGCCCAGGTCTTTGTTCCCTACCTGTTTTTATAGTTTCTTTGTTGCTATGGCAACTGGGCAGGAATGTAAGTGCAGGATCACTGCAGGAATGTGGTGCACCCTACATCCTATAGGTGTGAGGTCTCGGGCAGAGGGATTTATAGCTAAGCTTGAGCAAACAGTCTGTATCTTATTGCCCTAAATGGGTCCCATCTCTCCTTATCTCCTATGTTTTTGAAGTGCTGACAGGGCTGGGGAAGGAGTGAGGGATGGGGTAATTTAGGCAAGGCTGCTTCTACTTACATATTTTAGGCAGGGGTTAAACTCAGTCTCTTCTACTTCTAAAAGTGAATAGGGGATTATGCTAGACGCCAGCCCTTACAGAGGAATTGGGAGACGAAGTTGAACATGAGACACCCATTGGCTTGTAAGAGGCAAAACTATTTTAAAAGTTCATGTGCTTGTTTAATAGCAACGAGGAAATTATACACTTAATAGCAATTAGGAAATCAGAAATTCCTCACATCCGGACACGCTCCTAATGAGAGTCAGACAGTCCCGTCTTGTTATCCACAGGCTCTGAGACGGTAGTTACCTGTACCACAGAACATAAGCACTCCCAGTCAAACACGGCCTGGGAGCCTCCTCCCGCCACATTCCCTCCCCTGGCTCTCCCCATAGCTCTAATCCTTTTCTTCCTGGACATCCAGATTGCAGAGCAGGTGACACTGGCCTGAGTTTCTGCCATGTGGCGTTCTGTCAGACCCACACGTTCCGTGCAGAGAAGCCTCCAAGCCGCCCAGCCAACTCTGCACCTCTGTCTGATGTGAACACTCAGCTCTTCAGGGTTCTTCCTGTTAACTTCCTTTTTGGAGATTGGGTTTCACAGCGTAGTTCAGGTCCTGAACCACGGTGATCCTCCTGCCTCTGCTCCCCGAGCACTAGCATGACTGGCGTGCACCACCACACCTTGCCTTGGTTACCTTTATTGGGGATGACCTGATACACACACAGGAATTAGGCCACGTAGCTATTTCAGTACATTAAAATGACTAAAATAGAGTTGTAGAATGACAATTTAAATAAAGTTGGTTTTTATTTTGGGAGTACTGAAACATTTTGAGGTAATACAAAAGGATATTCTACATAGCATTATGTCCCATAAGCCTCAAAAGCTATGCTGTTCAGGGAAAAGTTACAGGAAAGTAAGGCATTTGCTTTTTGCCTCTGACATCAAGGGCTCTGAGGTCAGCACAGGGTTGAATGCTCTCTTTTCGTTTTCTTTATTTTAATATTTGCGTCTTTATTTCCTTGAGGGTTGACATTTTGATTTCTCTCATATCTGTAGATCCTAGAGAGAGCGCTTTCTGGTCATCTCAGTGTGGGAAGTTTCTATGTGTAATTCCATGGATAAGTTATTGGAATCTGGCCAAGTTAACTCCACTCTACCACATCCAGGGCAACTCATGGCAAGTATGAGAGCACCGAAGCATATCTGTAGTTGTAAGGAGCCAAGAGGTCCCAAGTCCAGCCGTGATGATGGCTATCCAGAACAAAGACCTCCACCCAGGGTTTTATTCATTTATGAATGAAAAAAAGGGGTGACTTAAGGATGAGTGACCGTGAGAATGGCAGAAAGTAGCCGAGTGCCATGAGCTGGGCTAGATAGGAAGTCTGCATTCACCTCCGCAATATGCAGAGTAATCTGCATTACACAAACAGGAGATAGTATCTGATGTTTTGAGGTCTGTGTCAGCTCTAATGTGCAATCTTTCAAGCCCCAGGAAGTCATAGCTTCTGCCTCAGGACTCTGTCCCAGCTGATAGTGTGGAGCACCGGCTCTTCATCCCATCTTGACCCAGCTCACACAAGACAGCAAGAGGTGGAGGTTCCAGGGAAACATGCCTGCTGCCTTCGAAGATTACCACCAGCACCTCAGCTAGACTCACATGCATCGCTTGAAGCCAAATGAAGGGATTAGGACAACTCCTAGCCAGCTCCATACACAGCAATATAAGGAAATAGGGCTAGGCTCCGCCAAGATGGAGACAATGCTCCTCTTTCAAGGAGAGTCACCCAAGTGGTCTTCCACAGACCCTGTGACAGATGCTGGGGAAGGAGCCCACGAAGAGGAGCCAGGGCAAGGTAGAGTCCCCAAGGTCACACCTACAACCTACTTCCTCAACAAGGCTCCGCCTCCTTAGAGCCTGCACAGCTGTGAACACATCCATGGGTTAATCTTTCTGAAGTGGGAGCTTGCACAACCCAACCATCTCCAGGTAATTCCGCATCCAGCCAAGGTGGCATGTAGGCTAACCCGCACGGTACTACTTTGCTCTGCTTCATCTTTTAGCTTGAGGTACACTGTCTGGCTTTGTTTTGTCTGGAGACAGGATCTTAGCCCAGGCTCATGTCACACCAACTGTCCTGCCTCCGTGGTGGGACCACGGGTGTGTGCCATGCCCAGTGAGGTACTGGTTTGAACCGCTACCTCTGTTCTCATGACAAATCAGATCCCACAGCACCAGACTGAAGGACTTTGCTCCAGCAATGGAACAGGACTCTATCACCATAACTGGGTTTACATGGGAGGAACTTATTCAAGGGCTGCACCTGAGTCTGTCAGAAATCTGGTTCTCCAGCTGTGTTTCTGCAGAAACTCCAAACTGGCTGACACCATAGAAAATACCCTGGAGCAAGAAACTCTGTGAGGAAGCTCTGCGAAGAGAGTAGGGATTCCACTGTGGGACAGAGAAGGGACAATGAGGTCAGCTCGCAGCATCGTCAATGCCTGTCAATGCACAGCATATTTCCATGACCCCAACAGAACTGCAAAGGCAGGACACCCGTGTAACACAGGAATGGTCATGAAGAGTAAAACTCACCTGTGTCCCCTGCCCAGCATCACTTGCTCCGTTCAGTGTAAAATCGGGAGTTCACACAGCCCGGAAACTCCTTATTTGTGCCCCAGTAGCACTGCTGTCTATGAGATGTTCTGCACACATTTCTAGACAGGGAGAGTTTTATCCAGGGAAAATAAAAATAGATTCAATCAATGAAGGACTGAAGCAACAAGTGGATCCCTAAGAAATGCACACACAGCAAGAGCAACAGGTTGGAGGTCACAGCGCGGAGGCCTTGGCAGATCCCCCTTTCCTGCTGTCCCCAGCTCACCCTTCCTGTGAGAGCAGGCGATGGCCACTTCCTAGCCTTTTGTCTGCCCCTACACTGTAGCAACACTAGGAATGGTGGATGCTCCACCCCAACAGCCCCACTTTGGCTAAGGATCTCTTTAAAGACATACCCAGTCCAGCAAGATGGAGCGCATCTGTCATCCTAGCACCCAGGAGGCTGAGGCAGGAGGATCCCTGTGAGTTAAGGCCAGCCTGGACTGCATGGTGAGACTCTGTCTCAAAATGCAAAAAAACCTTCTTATATCCAAGCACAGTTTTAGCCTGTAATATTGGAGGGTTAGAACTTCCGTGTGTCACAGCTTAGTACCAGTGACCACAGCTACCCTGGCAGTCACATGGGGCTCAAGACAGAAGGGAAGGAAGTTCCTGCTGCTGCAGACAGGGAATTCACCCCCAGGAGTGGAACCCCCAGTTGCTCGAGTGTGGACAGACCCACACAATGTATCACAGCTCACCAAGGATGCAGCCAGTGTGGTGGGAGACTTGAGCCATCATTAGATGCTTAGCAACACCAATGCAGGGCAGGATCATTCAAATGATCAAACTGGGTTGGGCTTATTTGAATAACTGACTATACTGGCTACCCAACATGCAACAGTGAACTCCGGCTCAATTCCCCACTTACTCTAGAAGGATAAGAATGCCAACATGGGTATCCTGTTGTGCTCTGCATCACACTCCCTAGTTCTTTTTCGTTTTAATTTTTTAAACCTCAAGACAACCTCTAAACCTTTAAATCTCTAAGTTTCCCAGGAGGGACTTAAAATTAAGACCCTCCTGCTCCAGCATGGCAGAGCACTGTAATCACCAGCCTGGCCATCGCATCCCATATGGAGTCACCTCTTGGTTCAGGCAGTGTCTGAACCAGCTTTGGGGCCTTCCTACACCTCAGTTTTCCTATCTATAGAATGGAGGCATCTGCAGAAATCAAATGTGGGTTATAAACACACCACCCAGTGTGGGTGTGGGTGCACAGCACCTACCTGGAAAACACAAGGCTGAGAGTTTGATTCCCAGAGCCAAAACACAAAACAAGCCAGCTATGGTGGCACACAGCTGTAATCCCAACACTCGGGAGGCAGAGGCAGGAGGATCATAGTGAATTTGAGACCAGCCTGGGCTACAAAGTGCACTCAAGCCCAGCCTGAACTGCATAGCGAGACCCTGTCACCATCCAGCATGGGCTGTTTTTTCACTTCCTACCCAACACATCTCAGTGACATAAGGCACTATTTTTCTGTCACTTCAACTCCTGTTCTCCAGCCTCTCCCTGTAAAATCCAGTGACCTTTCTCTGCATTTTCACTTACCCTTATCTGTCATCCACTTTGTTACTGTTCTTCTCATCCATATAGATGAACCTCTCATTGCAATCTCCAGCCTCCTACTTTTCTTAATTTAGTTTTCTTTTTTTGAGATGGATTCATCACGTAGCCCAGGCTGGTCAGGTGTGTGTCACCTCACCCGGCCTTTTCTTAGTTTTTCTAACTATTCAGTTACCTCAAGAAATTCTCTCTGGATCTCTGGTTCCAGTCTCAAGAAGTCAAGATTCCAACTACACTTGGGAAGAAAAATCATTTTTCTGAAGACAGTGTTCTGAAGTAATGTTGAGATTACGCTGACTTCATGGGGACCAGTTCTAAGGGTGAATGTTAGATGGCAACACTTATAAGTCATGCTGCAAGGCCTCAAAACAGGGACCCTGTAAGTTTGCACCCAACGTGGGCAGCCGAGCAGCTTAGTGTGGTGCTTGTTGTCTCTACAACAATAAAGAAGAAAAGTAGAAGCTGGGCATAGTGACGCAGGCCTGTAGTCCTAGCACTCTCGAAGTTTGAGGCAGGTGGATCAGGTTGAAGCCAGCCTGGGGTACACAGCAAGACCCTGACTCAGCTTCTGAAAGTGACAACAGTGACAGGATAGGGGGACTGAAGTGAGGTGAAATAATGGTATGTGTCTTTTACTATATTAAATGTTTTAAAATTTAAAGAAAAAAAAAAGATCCTGACTCAAAAGGAGGGGGGGCTGTTAAAGTAACTCAGTACAAAAGCCCTGGGTTCAGTTCTCAGTACTGAGGGGAAAAAAGTGGGAGAGGGGGACTGATTATGTTGGTGGTGGTGGTGCTCAATTTTATTTGGGGGGCTTCAGGGAGGGCCTTTTGGTTTTGTCTAATTTTGGCTATTCTGACAGATACAAACTGTCTTGGTTACTTTTGACTCATTGCTGGGACAAAAACTCAACACTCAAAATGAAGGAAGGAAAGGTTTATTTAGTTCACAGTTGCTGGAGGTTTCAGTCCATATTCGGCTGGCCCAAGGCTGAGTGGAACAGGGCAGAGAGCAGCAGTTCATGGCAGTGGAACAACAACAATTGCAACAGAGGCAACAGAACAAGCAGGGCAGCAGAGAGCAACAGCGAGTGTCTGTCTGTCTGTCTGTCTTTGTATTACATTCAGGCTCTCCACCTCAACCTATCTGCCTTAGGCCACACCCATAATCCCAGAAGGACTCAGACCCATAATCCCATCAGTACTAAAACACATAATACCAGTGGATCATGACTCAAGTCTCAAACTCTAGAAGTCCCCGCCCCATGATTGCATGACATTTTGGGGGAACAGCTAGACATAAACCATAACACAAACATATAATTATTTAGTTCCAGCCTGGACTACAGTGTGAGTTCAAAGCCAGCAAGACCCTGTCTGCAAAAGAAACAAACAAAACACAGGCAAAGGCTGAACAACTCTCACATTTTAAAAAACAAAAAAATCCCTTTTGCATTAACCTTAGGAAAAGTAATAACAATACTTGTCTTTCCTTCCCACCCCACCTCCCCACCCTGCCCCCACCCCTGTCACCCTGGGTCCCAAGAGAAACACAGTGATGAACTGAAATCCTCATTCCACTGGCTCTATGACCTTGCCTGAATACGCGGGCTTCAGGCTCTGCCCCACGTGGTCATCTGTGGAATGAGGTCTGGGGCTGCATCCTGTCGCTCTAACAAAATGACAGAGACCGATCTGTGTGAGCGAAAGAGGTTTTATTTCTCCTGGCCCAGGGTTCTGCAGGTCTCAGGGCAGAGTACAGGTGCTCGCTTCTGGTTCAGGCTTCCCAGTAGACAGTGTCACAGGACGAGAGACAGACAGACAGACAGACAGACAGACAGACAGACCAGATCAGATGTATGGAAGGACGGGAAGCAGCAGACTGGGCAGTGGGGGCAAGGGTGCTGTCTTCAGGTGGACAGGGGTCTGTCAATAGGACAGGGGTGCTATCAGGTGGACAGCACTCTCACCACGTGGCCTGTGTGGAGCAGGGAAAATGAAGACGAGGTGAAACAGCACCCAAAAGGCAACCAGTTAGGAAAGTCACGCCGCAGCCCGCGGAGGGTAGAGGACAGGCCTGCTGCAGCTCCTCCGGCAGCTCCTCACTTGGCCTCCCAGGCATCTCCTGGACCCTGCGCATCTCTGAAGCCCACAGCAACTTCGCGGCGTGCACGAGTGCACAGTCACCGGCAGAGGGCGCCAGACTGCGCGGGACCAAGACAGGCGGGCGGGCGCCCGTAGGAAGCATCCTGGGACTGCGCAGGCGCCCCTCACCGCATCCCGACCCAAGCAGAGAAATACAGCAGAAGGTGGTCCTCTGCGAAGGCGAAGAGGACTAAGAGGCAGAAGGAGGGTGGAAGGGAAGGAGGAGAGGCGACAAGAGAAGAGATGAGATGTGATGCGCACGCACCAACTCCCCGTGCTCAGGGGCATCATTACATATGGTAAATGTGTACCAAGAAAAATTAAAATTAAAAATACAGAGACTTTTTAAAGTCAAAAGCTGGAAAGGAAGTCAGAAAGATTCATCATTTTACAAACAGGTAGAATAATCTTTTTGAGAGGCTGGCCTTGAACTCATTTTGTAACCCAGGGAGGCCTAAAACTCAGTGATCCCTCTGTCTCAGCCTCCTGAGTGCTCAAATTACAGCCATGTGCCACTACACTCAGCCTGAATAGCCTATATGAAGGTTTTAAAGACTACTTATTAGGGAAAAACAAGTTTACAATAAAGTCAATACAAAAACTTCAAGCAAATAGGCAGTAATTTTAAAGGGGAAAGCCGGGTATGGTGGCACACGCCTGTAACCCCAGCACTCGGGAGGGTGAGGCAGAAGAATCAGTGCCAATTCGAGACCAACCTGGGCTACACAGTGAGTTCAAGGCCAGCCTGGATTACATATCTCAACAAACGAAAATGCTGCTTTATTTTTTTTTCAATAAATCTTAATTTTTTTCTTGTCCTTTTTACTTTTTGTTAATTTTTTTGATTTACATATTTTCTTTTTTAATATTTTATTACTTTTAATAAGAAATAACAATGAGATAGTTTCAAGACATATTAGTAGGACAGCCACAGTAACTAATACAATATTGTTACTGTGCTTCCTAATACTTATGCAGAGCACAAGATGCAGACATGATGAAGTTTTTTTTTTTTTCTTTTTTGCGGGGCCAAACTCACGACCTTGCACTTGCCAGGCAGGCACTTGTGCCTCGGAGCTCTCTCTCCAGCCCCTATGATGACTTTTCTAAATGCTATTAGTACAAGTATTTCTTCTCATTGAGTTAACAGAAAGTAGTTGTATGCATAGTCGAATATTCCATAGTAGTAGTGGGTTATCAGCAGAACTGGCAATGTGGGAAGCTGTTGACTTGAGCCTTTTATAGCTCAGCATGAAACTGCTGCTTTTATTTGAATTCCTATAATAAGAAAAACAGAACCCATTTCATTGCATTACTTATATCACTGCCAAAATTATCCTCAGAAGGCAGATTTCATGGTGGCAGATGAGAGAATACAATACATGGTTAACGCCAAAGCATGGTAACTATTCATCGGGGCACTTGGGATTCAGCATGGAAAACTGAATAGTTTTTTTTTTTTTTAATGCATTTGGTACAGGACCTCACTACACAGCTCCGACTCATAGTGACCCTCTTGATTTCAGCTTCCCCAGCATGGGGATTACAGGTGCATGCCACCACACCAGATCTCGATGGCTTGCTCAGTGCGGCGCCCCCCAGTGGGGAGGGGACTGGCGTGGCACATGGCACTGGGGATCAAACCCTGGTCCCTGCACTTGCCTAAGCAGGTGCTTAGTCTGCTGAACTATCTCGCTGGACCCTGAAGAGATGTTGGCTTCCTTTTTCTCCTAAGCACTGATCAAGATAACAACAATAATATTTAAAATGTGCAGATCTAAGAGGCCACAAGAAATGCAGAGAAGACAAAAGAGTTGGGAAGTAAGTGACATATTTTGGAGGAAGGGACACTGATGCTTGGAAGAACAGGAAGCTGGACCTGCCTGTGTAGAAGGGGAAGGGATCGGGCTGCAAGGCTCCAAAACCAGAACCGAGGTTTATGGAGCAAGCAGTGTGAAGCTGGCATGAAGAGAGCCTTTCACATGGACCTGGAGGTGCACACCTGTAACCCAAGGGGGACCAATTGAAAGTTAGAGGCCAGGCTGGGCTGCGTAATGAGTTCAAGGCCAGTAAGATCCTTTCTCCAAAAAACTAAAACACACAAAATAAAAGGCTCTAGTTTGCCGAGCTTCAGACTCCCCACTTGTGTGTAGCCGCCTCACTGATGGCCTTACACACATCTCCCAAGGCACAGCACCTCCAGGGTGCCCAGGACCCTCAATCTCTGACCACAGGGAGCCGGAGCTCTATCCACAGCCCAGCACTGCACAGGCAACGCTGGAGGGGTCATCGCCCTACACACAGGGCCTTGCTGCCTGCCACATCCCTCACCTGTTGCCAGCTGCTATGTAAAATCATGAAAGGAAGATTCCAAAAAAGAATGATATGTGAGCTTTCTGTAGCAATAAGCTGTGTCAGAAGCACCAGCTCCCCATGATGCACACACCCACTATGCAGATACCCTCTGATGAGAATAAAAATGAAAAAAACAAATGTTATAATAGCCTTACAGGGCAGGATAGTTTTTGCTAATCTCTTTCCATGTGGCAGAGCTGGAATATTTGGGGCCAGGAAGAACCCCAAAGGTGACACGGGATGCAGGGCACTGTCCTGGAAGCAGAGAGTCACAGGGCCAGAGAGGCTGGGGCGCCTAGCATGCAGCTGGCGAGGAGGCCGGGCCCCAAGGCTCCTAGAGGGCTGAGCCCTGAGGCCACGGAGCCTGCCAGGACTGCAGAGCTACGGAGCTGGCTTGTCAGCTCAGTGCCCTAGCAGCACGTCCTGCCTCAGCAGAGACCTGGCAGGAACCTGGCGCTGTACCTTGGACCACATCCATCCTGTGTTCACAGCTATTGGACGTTTGCAGGCACAGTACTGCACCATCCAAACAATTAGTTGGTTTACTTTATTAATTCCAAAATACTTTTCCATGCCTCATGGTGCATTCCTGTAATTTTAGCTATACAGGAAGATGAGGCAGGAAGCTCCAAGTTCCAGGCCAGCTGAACAACGAAGTAACACCCTTTCTGAAGATATAAAAGCGTTCGGGGTGTAGGCAAGAAGTTCAGTAATAAATCACTTGCCTGATTTGTGCAAGTCCTGCACTCAAACCTCCATTCCCCCAGAAATAAGTTTTCTTCTTTCTGTTTTATGTTTTAATTGTGGTTTGTGGTTGGCACCTGTACACACTTACTGTGCATAATGATGAGAAAGAAGTTCCCTAGGGGGAGCCAAGACAGTGCCTGACACATCTGAATTCTTGTTTGAACCTCTGCCCCCTACCTCTTCATATCTTGTTCCCTGTCCCTTCTGCAAAAGATCTCATGTTAAGAAGTTGTGAGCTGTGGCTGGGGAGATAGCTCAGTGGTTGAAGTTCCTGCCTGGCAAGTATAAGGGTTTGGGTTCGATCCTCGGTACTGTGTGACATGCAGGCCACAGAAACTGGTATGGTGGCGGACCCCTGTAATCCCAGCACTGAGGAGGCTGAGGCAGGAGGATCGCTGTGAGTTCAAGGCCAGCCTGGACTCCATAGTGAACTCAGTCCAGCCTGAACTACACAGTGAGACCCTGTCCCAAAACAAGAAGGAATAAACTTACTCTAGGTAGGATATAAAAATCACTTTTGGAATTATTTCTGAATAATGAAATTATAATCAAGCATGACAATAATGCAATAAAATATAAACATTCAGAGCTTGTAATTATCTTGCTAATCTATCTAAATCCAATGAGCATGAATAGGGGTGATGTAAATGATAAAGGTGATCTGGCTCGATTTTTCTCCTAACACTCAACTTTTCTCCTCGTACTTACAAACTATACAGTGATGGAGCCGCTCCTGATTTAACAACAGAGCTCCCTTCCTGCCACGAGGTCGTCGCTAGCTGAAGTGGTTGCTAAATGAGGAACTGCACAGAGTATGGACGTTACAATATGCAGGACAGAAAAATGGTCAAAGGAAACCCCAACTGGATGACTCTGCTTTTATGTGTGTAACTTTTTTGTGTGTGTGCCAGGTATAAACTCATGACTTCACACTTGCCAGGCTTGCATAACTCTTATGTTCAGTACTGTAAAGTAAACAGAACATGAACTACGGTACTGCACTGTTACAGTACAGTCAGCCAGAACAACAGTACCGTATAAACAGGGTGTATTGCACAAAAAGACCTTGAGGCTTCTTGTGTATTAACTAATGGCCAACTTGCAACACCCAGCTGAACTGAGTCAGTGTGGCTCTGGGTGTGGAAGGCCCACTCGAGGATTGGTGCATAAAGAAAAACAGCAGGGGAAGACAGTGGGAGGTTGGCTGTCCTGGGGAAGTCCGTCGTTCTGGCTTTCCTGACATGAGCTCGGCTGTTCTCATCCTTGGAGGGGCTCTGGTCCTTGCTATCACTGAGGATGGCAATAGGTCTCTTCAGGGGAGCTCTGGTCTTTACTTTGAATGTCGACTCCTGGCTCCAGAGCAGATCCCTCAGCCTGCTGATACAGATCCTTCATCCCACTTATGCAGGCTTTCTATCTTCTAGAAAGTCTGACCTCTGACCACTGACCTCTGGCTTTTCCTAGCACAGATCCTTGGTACAGACTTGTATGAAACATTGTCGTGAGCTCTGGGCCTCCAGCTGGACTCCTGGTGGACATTGCTGTGGGATCCAGGTGCTCAGCTGCATTCTTTGGATCTGTAGTGTGGACAGATCTCCCACACTCTTTTGCACTTGACTCTTTGGGTGACTGTTATAAAATGATCCAATAACTAACCATGTGCCCTGTATGAAATCTATTCCCTTGTAAACACTGACTACAACAAGGCTCTATCAACAAGATATACAGAACTGTACCAAAAAAAAAAAAAAACATGTCGTAAATCCTAACAATCATTAAAGAGGGAGGTCCTTAAACAAGGAACATCTCTACTTGCTTATCTTCTTTTTTTTCTTATTGATACACCAAGGGGGTGGGGAAGGCAATGCCTCAGGATGTGCAGAGACAAAGACACTCTAAGCAGCCACTTTTTATGGAGCACATACAATTTTGCTTATAATTTGAGTGGTTTATTGCTCAATAATGTACATTCCTACAAAAGATATTTTCTCAGAATTTTGTGCTCTACTGGAAGAATATTTTTAGGACCTAAATAAACATTTGTTTTTCACATTCCTGTGTGGGATAATGCTTCCTAAAACCAATCTAAGGGCCAGCCAGATAGCTCAGCAGACACAAGCACTTGCTTAGGCAGATGCAGGGACGAGAGGTTTGAGCCCCAGTGTGCTGTGCCAACCCTGCCCTCATGGTGCGCTAAGACTTCGACTGAGACTGGGCATGGTGGCGCGCGCCTGTAATCCCAGTGTTTGGGAGGCTGAAAACAGGAGGATCACTATGAGTCCGATCTGTGTAGTAAGACCCCGTAGACCCTGTGCTAAATATATAAAAATAAATAAATAAAATAAAACCAATCAAATTACTTATCTACTTATCTCTCTCACGAGAGGGATTTCAACTTTCATAGCTATTTCAGTGACCATGAAAAGAATAGTGTTTTGCTAGAGAAGTCCAACAAACAGCCCTTTAATTCTACTGCTTCTTACTGCAGAGTGATTAAAAACAGGCTAGGATTAGAGAAGAAGAAAGATTAGAGGGCAGTGGTCAGATCTCAGGCAAAACTATCCCCTCAACCAGCCTCAAAATAAAGCTATTGGAAAACAGCACAAAAAGAAAAGATCACACTGAGAGCTATGATTTTAAGCCCTTTAATTGAACCTTAGTTTGTCTTTGAACTTTAAATAGCTTTTACATTTTAACTCTACTCTCTCATTGAGCACTCCGGAGCTCCTGTTGGTCGCTAACCGAACACAGGCACTGAGAGCAGCCCCTGGGCTTGCCGCGAGTGCCCACAGGACGAGGTGGAGACAGACCTGGTGAGAAGCACAGCTGGCAGTGCAGCTCCAAGGCTGCCTGGGCCTCACCTTCTTTCTTCTGGTGAGAAAATGGTCAGGAGTGGGGACTGTTCTATCCTAGGCTTTAAAAACCCAGGCCAAGTTACCAGAGAGTGTAATGATCACAACAGGAAAAATGGTAATTAGGGAAATGTCCGGCTTCTTTCTTTCTTTCTTGGCCAGCTCAGCCTGCCCTGGGGGTGGCGCTGGGACAACATATGGTGCCGGGGATTGAACCACGGTCCCTGTGGTTGCCTAAGTTTGCCTAAGCAGGTGCTTTAGACCACTGAGCTATCTCACCGGTCCCCAGGAAATGTTCAGTTTCCAAAAAGTTAGGCTTGCATATGTGGTTCTCAGACCCTGCCCACATCAGACTCACAGAACAGCTTTTAATTAACCCAAATTATGGCCCTACGCTCCCCCTTGCCCCCAAAATTCCACAGCATCTGGCTGCATCAGGCCTGGTCAGGGCACTGGCTGCATCGGTGAGCAGATCCCAGCCCACAGCTGAGGCTGGGCGCCACATCTCGCCAAGCAAATTCCTGGGCAGCTCTGTAACCTAGGAGCCTGCTGCCGCAGGGCCCCGCAACCTTGGCTCAGGACCTGGACAATTCCAGGCACCCTGCCAACTCTGCGCTCCCAAAGAGAGTAAAAGCTGAAGACCTCCTGATATACCTGTAAGTACCATTCCTAAAAAATTCTTTTTTCCTTTTTTTTTAATTTCTATTTTCTCCATTCTATTAGTTGCCTTCCTCATGTCCCTAGGCAGGGATTGAACCTAGCGGCTTCACTCCATCCCTTTTAAAATTTTTAAAATTTTAAAGACAGGATCCCACCAAGTCATGAGGTTTCTGAGGCTTGGCTTGAAGCTGTGATCCTCCTGCCTCAGCCTCCAAGAGCGCTGAGAGAATAGTGTGCACCACCACACCCGGGGAAATAACCTGTCCTTGATGTCATATACCTTGAACTACCTAGAGCATTTGACGTGAACAACTGTTTCTTTCTTGGAACTTCTGCCTAATTTTACTTCTTCTCAAGTTAGACCAGGGACCCTCTCCCTTTAGAAGCCACTAGAACACCCTACTTCTGTACAGACACTTTCAGAGGTGGTAAGGACAGCTCAGAGCAAGGACTTGTGCCAGCTGGCTGGCCTCCAGTCCCACTGTGACGTACACCAGGTGACCTCAGCCTAGTTTCCTATCAGCTTCCTCATCATATGAGGATAATAACTGCCCCTTAACCATGGATAGTCATGAGCATTAAATAAATTAGTAGTTATAAAGCCCGTGGCACAGTGTAACTGGTCAACAGAAAGCACTGAGTGTCCATGACTAGAGATACAGTCTGATTAAAATCTGTGGGCTCAGCTATACTATAAATCCCAAGAGGGCAAAAGCCATATTTGCTCTGCTGGTTGTTTTATGTCTACCACCTCACTCGGTGTCTTTCATCTCAAACTGCTGAGTGAGTAAAGACACGGAGAAAGAAGGATAGAGCTCGCTTGGTGGGGGAAGTTCCGCCAGACTTGCTCACCTGGCAGTCCTCCCATTCTAAGCCCAGAGTAGGAGGCGTGGTCAAGATATAAGGTGAACATTTAATGTCAACACATATTGCAGTAAAGGACATATGGCCACAAGTTGCCCACAGTGCTCCCCTCCTGTCAAGCACCCTCATCCCACCCTTCTCTCCATTTTCAGCAGCAGCCCTAGAATCCTTTCTTGAGTGTCTTTATGAGGTCTGGTCAAAACCATGATAAAAGCTGCTGCCTATGCCATCAAATAGAAAGGCAGGCTTATATGACACTGTGTCCTCATCTACCTCATGCACTGCATCTGGCATCATGCTCTGTTCTTCCACAGTCAAAATGACTTTGAAAGGGAAATGTTTTGAACCCATGCAGAACATTGAGGCAGCCACAACCATGCACCTAAAGACACTCAGGAAAGGGGACTCCAGAGCTGCTACAGGAAGTGGCAAGTACCAGGGAGTAAATGAATTTGAAGCAAAGGGGAGGACTCTGAGGGTGATTCATAATGATGTGTATTTTACTAGAATACATTGTTTTTTAATATAAGCTTTCATTATAGCTTTATTTTTGTTTTTGTTTTTGTTTTTTTGAGATAGGTTTTTGCTGTGTAGTTCAGGGTGGCCATGAACTCACTCTGTAGCCCAGGCTGGCCTTGAACCCCTGGCAAACCTCCTGGCTCCGCCTTACAAGTGCTAGGATCATAGGCATATGCCACCAGGCCTTGCTCACTGTCGTAGTTCTCAGGGACCAAAGTCACTTTCTGGGCAGTTTATTCCACCCTCCCTGACAGCTGCACAACCTGCCTGTCTCTTGGGTCCCTAGGGTATTGTGCTCTGGACACACAGCTGAGCTTCAGGAGCAGCCACTTCCCACCTGGCCCAGCGCTCTCAGCTTTTGGGTTCCTGGGAGCATTTTTAGTGGCAATGACTTCAAGAGGGTGGAGGGTGGAGCAGCACAGGAGGCAGAACATCTTGGTCCAAGTCCTAGGAGGGATTCCTTCCTTTTATTTATTGGGTATAGGGTTTCACCACCCAGCTTAGACTCATAGTGCTCCTCCCATCTCAGCCTCCCCAGCACTGGGATTACGGGTGTGCACCGCTATATCTGGTTTTGGGGCCAGTGTGGCACACCCAGGGTTCCACAGTTGACATGGTATACAGTACCAGGGACTGAACTCAGGTCCTTATGTGTCCTAGGCAGGCACTTAGACAGCCGAGCTATCTCCCTAGCCCAGTACTCATGAAAGTAAATGTTTCTTAAGAAATCAACCCGCAGCTGCTAGACGCAAAGAAGAATAACACAAGTTGATTGGAATCAATGAAAAAGCAGAAAATAGCACAAATGCTATAAAAACCTGTTCACAGACATCATTACAGTAAACTTTCCTGGCAGGGAAAAAGAATTTCACATAAATAAGTGAAGCATGTAGAACTCCAATTATCCCTGATATAAAATAATCTAAAGCAAGGCATGTAAGAGTCAAGATTCCAAAAGTTCAACACAAGAACCGAATATTAAAAGCTGTTAGAGAAAAGAAACAAATCATTTACAAATTCAACCAGAATCACAGCTGACTTCTCAATACAAACCCTCAAGTCAAGGAGAGCTTGCAGTGAAGTATTTTGAGCCCCAAAAGAAAACAACCTCCAACTCAGACTAAAATACCCCACAAAACTATCCTTCAAAATTCATGGAGAAATAAGATACTTCCATGACAAACAATACCTGAAGAAATCCATGAACTGCAAACCACACTCCAAAATGTTCTGATGGACATTTTAGAAAGAAATAATAAAGAGTACGACTGCATAAACCCCAGTAGAATGAATCTACCAGGCAAGTGAAGCAATTAAACAGAGAGAGAAAAGGGAGAAAACAACAGAAAAATAACATGATAAGTGAAGATGCCGCAGACATAATTATTAATGTTAGTGGTCTCAATTCGCCAATCAAAAGATTGGATCAAGAAGCAAAATCTGACAATATATTGCATACAAGAAATGCACTTAATTTCAAAAGCAATCAATAGACTGAAAGTCAAAGGATGGAAAACAACACTCCATGTGATAAAAACCCAGAAAAAAGCAGGTGTAGCTATTCGATGGGCAAACAAAGTGGATTTCATGCCACGATTGATTAAGAGAGGCATTATATCCTTGTAAAGGGAACAACCCAAGAGGAAGTGATAATAATCATAAATATACAAGTACCAAATACCAGGGTGCCCAACTACATAAAACAAATATTAATGGACATGAAAAATCAAATAAGCACTAGCACAATTAAATTAGGGGATTTCAATACCTCCACTGTCACAAATAGGTCAATTAGAAGAAAAATCAACAATGAAATATGAGAACTGAACCAAACTTTTGAACAAATGGGCTTTGTAGATGTCTAGAGAGTGTTCCACCCCACAATATCAGAATATATGTTCTTTTCAGCTACACACAGGACATCCCCCCCGCTTAGATCACATACTAGCTAGCTCATAGAAAATGCTTAAATAGATGTGAAGGAGTTGGAATTATCTCATGCATATTATCAGACTATAGTGCAATGAAACTGGAAATAAATGGCAAAAGAAACCACAAGAACTTCATAAGCACACAGAAATTAAATAAAACCCTCCTGACCATCCAATGGGTCAAAATAAAATTAAAGAAGAAATTAAACGATAATGCCTACATATACACCAAAACATATCAGAAATAATGAAAGCAATCACACCGGGGAAATTTATAGCAGTGAATGCCCATATCAGGAAAACAGAGCAAGCCTAGATAAAAAACCTAAAGTTAATCCTCAGGCTTCTAGAAAATGAAGAGTAAGCCAAGCCCACGGTTCATACAAGGGAAGAAATTGTAAAGATCAGAGTACATGTTAACACAATGGAGACTGAAAAACCACACACAAAGAGTCAATAAATAGAAGATTTACTTCTTTGAAAGATTAATAAAGTTGACAAATCCTTCACCAACTAAAGAAAGGAAAGAAAAGAATCAAATCCATACAATTAGTAATGAAAAGATAAAATTACAAAGCATACAGTAGAAATCCAGAAGATCATCTATGCCTACTTTGAGAAATTACATTCTAGTAAGATGGAAAATGCAGAAGAAATGCACAGATTCCTAGATACATATGTATTATCAATAGAGTTAAGAAGATATAAAAATCCTAAATAAACCATATGAAGCAATGAAATTAACAAAATAGTTAAAAACCTACCAACAAAGAAAAGCCTCGGCCATGACAAATTCACTGCTGAATTCTACAAGAAATTTAGAGAAGACCAAAGCCAGGCATGGCATGTGGTGCATGCCTGTAATCCCAGCACTTGGGAGGCTGAGGCAGGAACATCGGTAGGAGTTCAACACCAGCCTGGGCTACAAAAGTGAGCTCAAGGCCAACCTGAACTGCATAGTGAGAACCTGTCTCAAAAAGACAAAAAGAAAAAAGAAAAGAAAAGAAATTTAGAGATGACCTAATGCCACTTCTTCTCAAACTCTCTGATGAAATCGAAAGGGAAAAAATGTTCCCAGATTCATTCCTAGAAGTATTACCCTAATACCAAAGCCAGAAGGACCCAGCTGAAAAGGTGAACTATCAGCCAAATCTACCTAACAAACACAGATGCAAAAAGCAAACAGAATACAGTAAATCATCAAGAAGATTATACACCATGACCAAGTAGGATGCAACCTGGGGATGTGGCACACAGCTGCTCACACCATGCAGCCAGGTAACAACGAGAAAGCAGAAGGAGCAGGGCCCAGGTTCCCCTTCAAGGCCACACCCCCAGTGGCCTAGCTCCCTCTCAGCAGTCCCACCTTTTAAAGGTCCCCCCACCTCACAACTGTACCATAGACTGGAGACTGGGCCTTCAACACATGGATATTAACATTTTCTTCTTGAGGATATTTAACATCTTTTGCTGTCTTTTCTGCATGTCACCAAGAACCGGGAAGAAGCCCCTGGAACCCTCCATCCAGTAACTTTCCAGTACATGTTTCCTGGGCCCCACTCACCAGCAGGTGCAACTCGGCTCTGACAGTGCTGTCACACGCTGATGCCTCTAGTGAGGCTGGGCCCTGGAGACCAAACACTGGCCACAAACGCTGAGACTAGCAGGACCACTCGCGTCATCCCATACCCTGGCAAGAAGGAGCTGCCTCAACCTAGGCCCTGAGTCAATGGCCCCACTGCCTGTGCCCAGAAATCTGTGGCACTGGGAGCCCAAATTCTCCTCCCTGAAGCTTGATTATTGCAGGGGTTTGTCACAGTGCCAGAAAGCTGTCCAGTAACCAACCCTAGCTACTGAATTTTCACAGATGAACTACGGCAATACAAAAAGTTGAATTTCAGGGGCCGGGGAGATAGCTCCGTGGCACAAGTGCCTGCCTGGCAAGTGCAAGGTTGTGAATTTGAACCCCGGTCCTGCCAAAAAAATAAAAATAAAAAAAATTAATTAATTTAAAACAAAGTTGAATTTCCATAGATAAGCTATAGCAACACAAAGTTAACTTTTAGTCACTATTTTGCTCCTTAGTTTTATTTTGTTTGGTTTTATTTATTTTGTTGTTTTGACACAGGGTCTCTCTATGTAATTCATAAAGGCCAAGAAGTCACTATGTAGCCCAGGCTGGTCTCAAGCTCACAGCAATCTTCCCGCCACAGCCTCCCGAATGCTGGGATTACGGGTGTGCAACACTACCCCTGGTTTAGTTTCTTGGCCTGACTATGGCCACCTTATCTTTCTCAGTGTTTAGTGGTTTTTAAGGACCTCAAAATTTCCTGCAACATTAAAAGAATCTTCACACAATATGAGATTAATAAAGCAATTAAGGAGACTTTCCACTATAACAGTGCGATGGTGCGACACCAAGCGAAGTGTCACCACAAATCACAGCATCAGAAACACTCTCCACAATTCTGAATACAATGGTGCTTGGCTCAGGCTAAGTAATCCCTTTCCTCTTTGTTAGCCTTAGTTCCAAATTAGCAAACCCTTAGCAGGGAGGTGCTCAGTCCTTAAAGGATCAGCAGGTGGCTGAAATGCACCACTGGGTCTCTTGAGCCCTATGAAGCAACTACAAAAAGTACATTCAACGTAGAACAAAATGTGGTACAAAGTGGGTGAAATCCTGAGCTCTGACTCTTTGGTCCCTTTGCAACTCCAAGTGGCTCATTTCCATTCTGGTGCTCAAAACTGTGGATGCGTAAAGTGGGCCTGGCAGGTGGCAAGTAACAGTGAAACATCCCATACCATGAGAGCAGCGCCTGGTCCTGCTGCTCTCACATTTTGTGGCCACTGTCTGGTCTTCTAGGGCCCAGGCTCACCAGAGCCACGTCACATCCAGAGGTGAGTAGGACCATGGACATACACATTGGAAATGTTGCTGGGTGGAGGGTCCTGGGGGCTTCTTCCCAGGTTCTTGGAAACACACTGAAAAGACAGCAGAAGTGTACATTATTTAGCTAAAGACAGAAAAGTATGCTCAGCAGCCTATGGATAAGGGAAAGAGTCTTGCATCCTGAATTCCTGGATCTTTTCACTCTCTTCATGTAAAGGAAGCACTGGGACAGTCATCCCATTACTTTGTGGCACACTGGCAATGAACTATCCTATTCAAAAGTGCCTCTGGTATTTTGGCTTATGTAAATTGAGGATCAGGAGCAAAGTCCTTTGATTGGCTGTGCCCATATGCAAATAAAAGACTGCAAAGAGCATCTTCTGATCAGTACTGTGAACGACACCAAATTCAAATGAAGGATGGAAAATAGGAAGATTCTGATTGGTCTAAAACAGCACCTTTCTTATTGGTTCTGTGCACAGGAATGATGGGGTCACTGTATTGGGAATGCCCCCTCCCCCAAGTATCCCTCGCCCTAATGCCCTGCCTTAAAACCTTACAATACTCAGTTCTATGAACCCTGCGTTTATGGCCCTGTAGCTTTATGGCCATCTCTTCATATGTTCATATTTCCAGCTGGGGAGAGGGTTATTATCTTTCTCTTCCATTATTCTTAGGATTAAGCAAAAGAGATGAAGGACAAGAAAGTTATTTTCCTATGAAGTAAGGCACAAAGGTCAGAATTCACCCAGGTTTACTGTCTCAGGACCAGAGGGGGCCTGGTGTGTACCAAGCAGGGCGTGGGCTCTGAACATCCGGTGCCTCCCGGAGTAGTTTGTTCTCATCCTCAGTCTTCTGACACAATCTGCCCATGGCCTGTCCAGTCTATCCGATCCTTCTGGGGTGGGTGTGGTTGGAATCAGCAATATTTGCTGAAAGTGGAGGATTTATTACTCTTCTGACCTAAACCACCTGCAATCAGCCAATCATACAACCCATTTAATGATCTATAAATAATGTGTAATGCAACTTCCTTTTTAAAAAATGTATTTGATGAATGAACTCATAATGCCATAACTTGAAATGAGGCTCTTTCCTGTCACTCCCCAACCCATTTCCTGCTTACCTGGAGTTGTTGGGTTTGGAATGCAGGGGTCCAACACATGCTTCCCGGACACTAAATTTACTTGAGGAACTTCGCTTCCCAGCCAAATGCTCAGCATGATGAACTGTACACTTACAAAAATGTCTTAGTACACACTCCTTGGGATTACCGTTAGGATATTAAACTAAATTGAAGTTCCAAAGTGGGCACATAAACATAATCCCCACCCTCTGGAAAGCAAAGGCAGGAAGAGCAGATGTTCAAGGTTAGACTGGGCAACATAGAAACTTGGAGAAATAAAACAGAGGGTGGAGGGGCGAGAATGTAGCATGGGGTAAAGGCCCTGGGTCCAATCTCTAGCACCTCACAAAACAACACCAAACTCACAGTCCATGCTTTGCAAAGGAAAGCAGGCCCACAAGCACTCTGTCCTCCCTATGTCCAGAACCATGAGGTATTTGGGGGTTGCTCGCTGCTAAAAGACAGGCAGGCAGATGGCTTCCTTCACACTTGGGAGAAGAGGCCAGGGCGTGTGGAGTCAATGACCCTGCGGGCTCAGTGAGCTGAAGGCAGGGTCAGCCCCACCCTTCCCGTGGGGACCGCCCTGGAGCGGGGCTCCTGCCGCTGTTTGCACAAATGTTGTGGCACTGGATGTTCTGGGGGACTTTCTGTCCTCATCCTTAAGCACTGCTGCCCCCTACCCCCACAGGAATCAGTCAAGGCTACCTAGCTATAGAAAAAACCCCATGTGCACCGTGGTCTGTGTGGCCTCAGTGGCCTTGGCTCCTTAGAGCTGAGTTGCCCGGCAAGCCCGGCTGCTCCCACCCTGCTGGCCCATCTCCCACTCTCCACTCGGGATTTGGGGTCCATGGCCATTTTTCCTAACTTGCTCCACTCAGGGTGCAGCTCACAGTTCAACGTCCCCTACCCCAGCTGCATTCCCCAGGCTCCCAGTATAAATGAGATTCCCAGCATCAGCACCCCCAAGCGTGGGACACTTCTCTTTTCCCACACAATCAAGCTATTTGAACACCCTTTCACTGATTGGTTGGCTGGTTGGGGTGTTTTGAGACAGGATCTTGCTAGAGTCCAATGTACATGAACCATTGTTAGAAATCTGCCCTCCTGCCAGCTGAGCGCAGCTCTGGGCTGCTCCGGCTCAGTTGCTCTGCAGTTCCTGAGCGGCCCAGACCATCCATAATTCATGGTTTCTATTTTCAAAATAGGAGGAGATGACAAATCAATGAGAATCTAACACACCTGCTGGTGTCCATGTCCTGGGAGCAGAGCTACTGACACCCCTCTTGGGGGCATGGTCCACGCAGTGGAGCTTCGGGGAATGGACAGTTAACGCAGTGCCCTGCAGCTGGTGTCGGGACCCATAGCTGAGGCCGCGTGGGATGCAGCGCAGTCGAGGTTGCAGTGTATTGAGGAAGGATGCTGAAGCATATTGAGGAAGGCCTGCAGTGTACATGCCTTTGGGGTGTCTTCCCAGCTAGCAAAACCCCAACTAAACTCCTAGCAGATATCTTAATGGTCTTTGCTGAACCCTATGAGTATATGCTACACACCGGGGTAGTTCAACACTACAGTTGACACTGGCTTTATTAATGGGTGGCCAATGATATCAATAAGTCATTCAGTCGTTGGTCCCTTGCCACTTCGGGCTGCGGTTTTGAGATAGAGATGTGGTCATCTATTGACACCTCCTTGCTTTCCAGAGGGAGAGGGGTTTCCCAACTCCAGCAAACCCTCAAGAGGAGTGAGACCACCAGCTGGCGATGATGTATGGAAGAAGGAATAAAAGCCAATTGTGTTTGTTTTGTGGGACTAGGGTTTGAACTCAGGACCTTGCACTTGCCAGGCAGGCATTTGTGCCACAGACCTATCTTCCCGGCCCCACCATTTGCTTTTGTTTTGTTTTTTGTTTTTTTTTTAAGAAGGATCTCAACATGTAGTCCAGGCTGGACTACAGGCATGTACCACCATGCCCAGTTTGGTCTTAATCTTAGAGAACCTGTTTTCAGAATGTTGAGTTGAATTATGTTTCCCTAAAAAGGCATACTGAAGTCCTCCACAAGACTCAAAGTGTGACATGATGTGGATGCAGAGGTAACCAAGCTAAAATGCAGTCATGCAGTTCCTGATTCTGACCAGGGTCCATAGAAGAGGACGGTTGGACACAGGAACACAGACAAGGACGGCCACTGCGAGGGCCGGGTGGCTCACTGTGCTATGAGGATGACGGTGACGATTGTTTGGGGCCCCTGGAAGCTGGAAGGTTCATTCTGGGCCAGGTTCAGGGGGCGCACGGCTCTGCTAGCCCTGAGTCAGCCTCCAGTCAGCAAGATGTGTGAGCACAGGTTCTGTCATCCCAAGCCCTGGAAAACAGACAGACCAGACCACCTGCCTCTGCCCACCCTTCAGTACACTGTCTTCCCCAGGAAAGAGTGTGGCTTCCACAGCCAGGAGCTGAGGGGGACGCAGGCGGGTGGGAAGCATGTACTGCAGGGAAGTCTCTGTGTCCTCCAAACAACACTCCCCGAAAGCAAAGCTGGAGGGAGTGGACTTCCTATCTCATCTCAGTTGTTGCTGAGCTTTGAGTGCAGAGGGATCTGATTTCCTAACAGCAACCCCAAGTCCAAGATAAGGCATCTACTTTACACAGATGAACTCATTCAGCTGCAGAACAGCCTTTTAAGAAAGTGTCCTAGCTGGGCACGAAGGCACTCCCCCATCATCCCAGATGCTCCAGAGGCTGAGGCAGGAGGGTCCCGAGTCTCAGGTCAGCCTGAGCAAATCAGCAAGACTCTGCCTTGACTCTGCAGGTTCTATGTGAAAAAGATACCTCTCCTTCATCCTGACCCAGTCTGGCTGGGAGCCAGGTAACCCTCCAACTCGCTCACACCTTGGCAGTAGGCAGTGGCCCGGGATGCCTCAAGCACTTATCTTTTACATTGAACCTACTTTGCTCTCAGTAACTCTTGGTGTCTGACCCCTGCTGCTGGTCCCCAAACACCATGCCTTATTGATCTATACTGATCCAGTGTCCTGGTCTGCGGGGACACTAGGCTTGGCATCACAGAGTCACCCTTGAACTCCTCCCTCTGCTGAAATCTGTTCCTCATTCCTACTTTCCCCCCTGCAGTGCAGGCAGCTGGGAGCTGGCCAGCACCAGCTCTCTGGAGATGTCACCCTATGGTGGTGCCTTCTGGGAGTGGCAGGGGGCTGCTGTCTGACCCTTATTTCTCTACTCCCTGTTAGCACCTTAGTGAGGCTGTGATGCTCACTTTACTTCCTTTTCCAGAGAGAATGCCAGGTAGAAGGAATGTGCAAAGCACAGGTATCACTTCTATCTACCCCAAGCGCTGGAGTATTTAGGGGCTGGCAGGGTTGGGGTGGGGGGATTATTAGGTTTACAGGGGGTCAGGGCTGGCCCCAAAGCAAAGTTGGAACCCTTGTGAGATGAAAGCAGACAGGCTGGTGCACATCTGTAATCCCAGCACTTGGAAGGCTGAGGCAAGAGGATTGAGATGAGTTAGAGGCCAGCCTGGACTACACAGTGAGTTTAAGGCCAGCCTGGACTACAGTGAGACCTTATCTCAAAAGTCCAAAATACACAAATGAATAAATAAATAAATAAATAAAATAGAAGTTTATTTGTCTGTCATAAAAACAAGAACTAAGGCCAGCACTTACCAGGAGCCAGTAGGTTGCATCTAGAGATCACGGTATCACTCTCTTTGACAGGGGCTGCTGCCACAAACAGCACTGTCTGACACAACTTCGTCCAGGTCCATCCTCAACACCAGGGGCTGAGTCCACAGGAGACAGAAGTCACAGCCAGGCTGGGCACAACTCTGCACCTCTGTGCCACACCCCAGCTTCTTCCCCAGGGTGGAGGTGTAGCACTCCATCACCCCCAGCGAGGTCAGAGAATTCACCTTGTGAAGCGATTATATCTCAGATTGCTTTGCTTTGTCGATTGATTTATTTCCTTAATATTTTGACAATGCAAATCTTTGTGTTGATGCTGGGCGTGGAGGTACACTCTGTAATCCCAGCACTCAGGAGGCTGAGTCACCCCTCCGCAGCTGGCTGGGTGGGTGCAGGTGCAGCCCCTAATCAGATGAGGCTCATACCTTGGCTTCCTTCAAGGCCACCTGGAGCAGCCACACAGCCCACAGTGCTCAGAGAGCACAGCATTTCCAGAAGGGAGATGTCCACCTTGCTGGGTGAGGATTAGGGCAACTCACACAAGACAGGGAATTCCATGAACCACCTTCTACCTATTTGCTGCCTGGTACTTTAAGATTAGTTCTTGGAAACCCATCCTGGTGGTATCTGCTTATCATTCCAGCACTCTGGGATGCTGAACCAGGAAGATCTCAAATTTAAGCCCAGCTCAGGAAATTTAACAAGACCCTGCCTCAAAGTAAGAACAGAAAAGGGCTAGGAGTATAGCTCAGTGTAAAGCTTTTGGTACTAATTTGCAAACCCTAGTAACGCAAAAAGAAAAAACAGCAACAATAAAAGCTCTCTTGCAGGGACTGGGTGCTAAGAGAGGACATTAGAAGTCAGCTTTTCCGGGTGCTCAGGGCAGCTTGCTTATCTAAATCACCATCACATGATGTCCGGTGAGCATGGACTTCGGTGTGCTAAAAAAAAAAAGCAGTGAGTGGATTCCCTACTCAAACGAGGTGCACTGGCCAAGGCCAGCGACCTCCAGTGCCAATGCCCTGAAATATTACGGGACAGAGTGTTGCCAAGGACAGAGTTTACGGCTTGTTTTTATGCTTCTTCTTGCCCACAGAAGTCTTGGGCAGATAACCAGGCTGGCCTCAGAACTACAGGGACCACGCTGCCTCAGCTCTCTGAGCGCCAGCACGACAGGCACACTCTGCCACACCACACCTGGATGATTTCTGAGCACTGTCCTTGGCCTGACTTTCAATAATTGAAAGTTTCTCTTTTTCCTTTACTGGCTTCCTTCCTTCATCTTTCAAATCTCTCTCTCTCTCTCTCTCTCTCTCTCTCTCTCTCTCTCTCTCTCAATAGACTTACTACTCTACCACACAGAAGGATATGCTCAAATCTTTCTTTCTTGAACCCCTATCAAGATGCTCCTTCTTAGGGCAGGAAATTTAACTCAGTACAGCAGTGCCTGACTGGCAAGTGTGAGGTCTTGAGTTCAATTCCTGTTCTTCTCCTTTACCCTCCAAAAAAGAAGCTACTTCTCTACTCATCTGGGTGTGCTGGCAAATACCTAGGCAAATATGGGGTCAAGGCTAGAGTGGGTTCCTTGATGAGTTCAAGGCCAGCCTAAACTACACAGCAAGACCCTGTCTCAAAAAAAGCCAACGAAGATCTTGCTTCTCTACTCTGAACTGATAACCTGGTCTCTTATTTACCCACCTTTAGGTTTTTGAGCTGAGTATTTCAGGCTGACCTTGAACTTACGGGAATCCTTTTGCCTCTGTTTGGGTGCTGGGATACTGGTAGAATTTATTGACCAACATTCATCAGTTAAAATGGCTCACAGCTCTGTCATGATCAGGTGGCACTGGAGGCCAGAACAGAGCTGAAGTAAAGCAAGCAGCATCTTTTTCCTGGGCTCCTGGGTTCAAGCCTGGTCACAGGAGACTGCTGAGCCCCAGTGATGCCTGGGGCCTGGGTATGGTCAGGGCTGAGTACTGGCCTAGCAGCCAGGGTCCTGGGCTCCATCCCAGTGATAGGCAGGGCTGGCAGCAGGTGCCACCTGGCAACCCTGATGGGGCACGGGGCCCGGGTCCAGTGGCTGAGCAGTGGCAGGCCGTGATATGTACTACCGCCTGTCCCCAGCCCCACCCTGGACTGCCCCACAGGCAGATCCTAAATAGTGAAAACCAAGAGATGGGGGGGGGGGGCGGGGTGTCCTGTATTAGTGAGAAGAACACAGGGACTTGTGCCCTCTGCAAGTCTTGGGATGTTTTCTGTGACGCACACATGTGTACATGTGTATGTGTATGTGCTGAAGTAGAGACAAAATCTGCTGAGGTGACCTCCACAGTTGTGCTGTTCTCAAGCCTTTTTTTTTTTTTCCTGTAGTGGGGATTGAACCCAGGGCCTTTGCATTGAGCTACATCCCAGTCATTTTACCTTTTACTTTGAGGCAAGGTATTCATGAGGTGTTATCTGGCCCAGGCCCTGCTTGTGTCTGTGATTCTCCTGCCTCAGCCTCCCAGAGTGGAAGATACTTGGCAGCAGCAGTCACAGTGTTTCTTATCAGATCTCAGAAAAACATTCCAGAAAGAGGACTCTAGCACTGCTGCAGAAAGTGGCCAGAACATCTGTCCCCTCCAATGGAGCAGAGCCCTTCAGGAGCCCTTCAGGAGCCCAGCATGGGTCTGTCCAGGCCCCTGGCTCAGCACAGGGCTCTCTGCGCCCACCACAGCATCAGGTTCTCCCATGGAGCCTCTCAGTCCTTTATCATCTTCCTACTCTCTGTCCCCATAGGAGTCTCCTGATTTGTCCTCTGTCATTAGAGGCATCTAAATGCATGTGGGAGGCTCATGGTCTGAGTGTCCCAAACAAGGAAAGGACAAAGCCAGGCCCCCATGCTGTGTGGCCTCTGAAGGAAACAGTGATTATGGTGCAGCTCCGCCTCCTTCACACGGCGCCAGATTGCCACACCTAGTTTTCTTGTGGTCCTGGGGATTGAACTCAGGGTTTTTACACCTTTACATTCCCAGCTCTTTTTCATTTTGACACAGGGTCTGCTACGGTGCCTGGGTTGGCTGGAAATAGTGATCCTCATGCCTCTGCTTCCCAGAGAGCCAGGCTGAGCAGTGTGAGCCATTATGTCTGGCTCTCACCCAAACTTTAAAACCAAACCCAAGCCCCTCCCGTTGCAAAAACAATGCTGAGAAGGCGCCTGTGGCCAGACTTGGCTAAACTGAGTGAGAAATGCTTGTGCCGGGCGTGGGCCGGGCAGAGTCAGAACAGCGGCCTCAATCTGTATATTTGATTTTTTTTTGGTTGCTTGTTTTTTCGCAGTACAAGGTATTCAACTCAGGACCTTGTGCTTCCTACGCAAGTACTTATTCTACTGAGCTATCTCCCAGCCCTCTGTATGTTTCCTTAATGTAATCAGTTTGTTCTACCAAACCCAAAACATGCCTGTGAGAGTACAGCACGGACTAGCTCAGGAGAAAAGGACAAAAACATGATTACCTACAAGGGCTTTCTTTTTCCAGAAGGTACAATACCATTCCTTTGGAGATTTTGTTTTGTTTTGAGACAGTATCTCACTAGGTAACCCAGGATGGCCTTGAACTCACTTTGTATCCCAGCCCGGCCTGGCACTTGCAGCAATCCTCCTGCCTCAGCCTCCTGAGCGCTGGGATGACAGGCCTGCACCTCACACCTACCCAAACTTTCAAATTATCCACACACCAGCCTGCCCACCGGTCAAGCCCAGTAAGGGGCTTCAGGAGCCGCCTCACGCGACTGTGCAGACAACACTGCAGGCACTGCAACTTCTGCCCTCTCCCCAGAACACAGGACACAAAGCTCAGGGTGGGATTTTTTGCAGAGATGTGAACAATGTCACTTAAGCACCTCTCCACAAGGGCCAAAAACTCTGAGTCCTGTCTAGGGAAGTGCTGCTCACTGGCTTCCCAGCTATAGCAACACCTTGGCATTTCAAGTGTCCACGTGACCAACCCGGGGACCAGCTCAAGCTTGATTGATTGGCAAAAGCTGCTGGTTCCAATTTCCATTTCCATTCGGTGCACCTCAGCCAACCATTCCATTTGTGATTGCTGGCTGGGCGAAGTGCCCGGGCTTTGTAAAACTTAAAAGGAACTCCTTATTGAAAAGGAAAAATAAATCCAAGGAAAATAAATTTCAATTGTCAGCGTTCTCTTGGAGTTCTTACCTTTCCGGGCACATTTTCCACCAGGTGATGTTGTGCCTTTGGTTAATTTCAGAGCAATTTCACGACCCGGGGTTCTGTGTTGCGACAACATCTCAAAGCTTTGGGAACTGGTCCAATGCGTTCTTTTCTGTCATCACCATGTTTAATAAGCACAGAAAAATGATTATGCAAATGACAGCCACACCAGACACCCAGAGGTGCCTCATTATTTCTGTTGATTATCTGTAAGTCCCTGGAGCCAGTGTAAACCCTAAGCGCAAGGGCCCTGTGTGGAAGAGGGAATACAAAACACTGGTCCTCAAATGTAGCGAAGGCCTGGCCAGGTCGCTCCACTCTTAGGTAAGGCCCAGGCTGCTCTCAGAGGCGGCTCGTCCACTGCCTAGCAGGTGGATGAGCCGCAACCCAGGGAGTGCGGCTCCTGGCCCATTTCTGAGAGCCTGCTGGGTCACTAGCGAGCCTCTGCGCCCCGGGGCCGAGAGCTGCAGGGCAGCCCCGCAGCTGGGTCAACAATTCCACTCTCCAGATTTCGGTCGCGGTTTCGCAGCCTCCCAGACCAGGCATAGCACAGGTGACTGGGGAGTGGCCAGCGCCAGCCCAGCCCCTCGGCGCCCGGTGACCTCACACTCGGGCTAAACCGAGGAGGCGACCCCCGAGTCCGGAAGCCGATCCCGGCCTGGGCCCCTCCCCGAGCCCGCCCCGGGCCGGGGAGGGGCCGGGCATTTTCCCGGGTCGCCGCCCCGCCCTCCGCTTCTAAGCCCGGCGCGCGGGGTCGGTGGCGCTTTCTCGCGGGCGGCGCTGGAGCGGAGCTGCGCGCTGAGCCGGAGCGCGGCCGAGGGTTGGTGAGTCGGCGGAGGCGCGCGCGGAGGCGGGGGCGCGCAGAGCCCGCCGCGCTGCAGCGGCCTCGGGCGGGGCACAGGGCAGCGGACCGGGGCGACGACCCCAGGCGAGCAGGGGAAGCGGGCAGGTGCCCGGATGCTCCGGGCGCGCGGAACCTGGGCCGTAGCGGTAAGGAGGACGAGAAGAACTGGAGGAGGGGTCAGGAGCAGGAGGACGAGGAGGAGCGGGAGGAGGAGTGCGGCGAGGACGGGTGGGGGCCGCGGGGAGGCGCGCGCGGGCGCCCAGTCCCAGATCCCGAATCCCCATCCCAGGTTCCTCGCCTAGATTTCCGACCCCAGCCTCCGCCCCCCGCCCGGGCTCGTCCCCCCATCCCACCCAGCGGCTCATTCAGTCGCGGCTGTAGCTGGGTTGTCCCGGCCGCGATGCCGACACAGGTGACAGCGGATGACGCCGGCCAAGCTTGTGGGGCGACTAGGGCTTCGCTGTTTATGTCTGCGCCCCCCTCAGCTTCCCGCCGCGCCTGCCCCAGCCCGCGCGCCCGGCGCTGTCCGAGGACCGCTCGCAGGGACCCGGCCCAACGGAGGCCACGCGCGTCCCGCCCGCGACCCCGTGCCTCTTACTAACCCTGCGTTCCTGTTGCGAGCCCCTGCCCTAAGGTGGCCGCCCATTCGCCGACACGCGTGCTGAGTTGGGGGCCGAGTCCCTGCGCGGCTGCCCCGGCCCGCGTAGGCTTCCGAGTCGGGTTAACTTTTTCATTCCTCCCTATCACTCCTGGTTCCGGTCCCGGATCCCAGGAGTCCTCTCGCACTCCTGAGCGAGAAAAATGGGTTCTGACGACCGGGGCGAGGATGCGGGTGGAGGGATGGATAGCGGGGAGCGCGGGACTCGGGCCTCCAGCCCCGGCCGGCACCCGCGGGCTTGCTGCCTGGGGTGCAGGGACCTGCGCCTTCCCAGTGCCTGCTGGAAGCCGGTGGGCAGAGCTCTGCCCTGTGAGGTCCTTTACTCTCCGGGGGCGGGGAGTGAGGCTTCAGGAAGTCCGTCCACGTGGACACCTGGGGAGGCCGGGCCGCCCTGGCTCGGGACCCAGATCGGGACCCAGATGCCTGTCGGTGGCGCCGGCCGGGTCTGCAGGACAAGGTTTCCCTGAGCCCCAGTCCGCCTCAGGCTTCTCTCCGTGCTCTCTCCCGGGCTGCTGCTGTTGCGGCCTCTGAGCCCAGTCTTTTTTTTTTTTCCCTTCTGAGTCAATATTTGACTAGGTTTCCTTAGTTGCATTTTAAGTCGAGCTGGTTAAGCAAGGAACCGGAAGGAAACTCTTGGACACCTTTAGGCGCTGCTCCTGTTTCCTCTGTCCCTCTCCTTGGAATCTGGTAAAAAACACAGAAAACGTTTGGGAAACCTCACAGCGCAGTTTGCATAGGGGATAGAGAGACTTGTTTCCCTCATTTATGCAACAAGCACAACTGGGGAGGTGGGGGTTAAATGTTTGTTTGTTGACCCCAGACTCCAGGGAGTGATTGGTTAGCTGTGGTACTTGGAGCAAGTTATATTCCTTAAAAACTTGATGTTTGTGTGTTTTTAAAATTCAAGCTAAAATGGAAATAACTTTGCACCCATTAAATGGACCAAGAAATATAAATGAGAGAACCTTGTGTCAAATGAAGTTAGGATCCCCTTTCCACAGTAGGGATTGAACCCTGGGCCCTCTCTGGCTCCAGTCCTTTTTTATTTTAAGATGGGGCCAAGGGTGGGGGTGGGGGGGCTCTCATGAAATCATTAAATGACACAGAATAGTCTTGAACTCACCCTCTTCCTGCCTTGCCTGAGAGTGTTGGAATTACAGGCGTGCATCACCGTGCCCAGCTATTTCTTATTTTCTTTACCTTTTTTTATTCTTTAAGGAGCAGTTTCTAAGAGTTTTGGAGTTTCCAGCTAAAGAGTAACTCACTGACCTTTGTCTCTTGGGATGGAATTAAAGGCTGAACTTATAGAATCACAAACTTGGTAGCTTCATTTGTTCTCTGAATGCTTGGCATGCGGCTGCCTGGGTACAGCTGGGGCAGCAGTGCCAGGACACGGGCAGCCCTGTGACTGCCCTTGCGACTGACTGCCCAGGGACACCAGCTCCAGCTCTGATCACAGAGAGGGCCAGGGACACTGAGGGACAAGGACAGTCATGGCCACGTTGGCTGCTGTCTACAAATCAAGTGGCTTATCGAGTGGCTTTTTGATGCTTCTCAAATCGAGGCTCATAATTTCTCCTGGGGCTGAATAGTGCAATAATGTCTTGTTTTTTCCAATAAAATATTAGAGACAAATTTAGCACTGAAGTTTTCCGGTTCTAGGTCAGCCTTGTTTACATGAGTTTGAAAGGGTTGTCTAGCTCATCCAAGCTTGATTGACTTGGAGCACTTGGAATGTGGTAAGAGGATTACCGCTGTGTGGGCCACTCTTGTTTCTTTACTTTCCCCCAACTGTAAGTTCCTTACAGAAATTTTAAACATGTAGAGAAGTCACTGGCCTCCCACTGCACCAAGCCCCCCTACCACAATGAGCTGATGTGTTAGGCAGCATCCCACAGTGACATCTGTGTCCTCATGCCCAGCTGGGGCAAGAGGTGCACTTGTGAGGCTGTGATGGGAATGAAATCACTTGGCTGATTGTGCAGCTAGGTCACCCCCACAAGGAGGACTTGGCCACTCGCTGCATACTTTTTTTTAGCTGTTCCCTGACCCAAACGTGGACGCCTCCAATACTCACATAGTATCAAAGCCTGCCTTTCTTGCTTGCTTGCTTGCTTGCTTTCTTGCTTTTCTGCTTTCCCTCCCACCCTCCCTCTTTTCTTTCTTTCTTTCTTTCTTTCTTTCTTTCTTTCTTTCTTTCTTTCTTTCTTTCTTTCTTTTGGCTTTTCGAGATAGGATCTTACTATATTCCCCAGGCTTGCCCCAAACTCAGGGCATTCCTCCTGCCTCCACCTCCCAGGTGCAGGGATCACGGTGCCTGCCCTCATGCAGCGCTCATCCATAGCTTCTTACTCAGTGACTGCATCTCAACACTTTTTTCCGCCTTTTTCAGTTTTCAGCAGCTCCATATTACATGTCTTCCTTAGTCCATCCATAGTCAGGATTACTTCAGTTCTTTAGTGTCTTAAAAAGTGAAATTAACTGAATGTGGAGGCACACAAGAATTGCTATGAGCTCAAGAGCAGCCCAAACTTCATAGATGTTCTCTCAAAAAAAGTGAAATTCATTTGCTTTGTAAAAAAAAGTCATATTCAGAATTTGAGAGCTTATTCTTTCTTTGTTACTTTAAAAAAATTTTTTATGTATTTGTTATAGGGTCTTACTATGCAGCTCAGACTCATAGTGATCCTCCTGTTTTCAGCCTCCTCAGCACTAGGATTACAGGCATGTGCCACCACCCAGACTCGGGCACAGCTGGTGTGGCATTCAGAGCAGGTATCAGGTATCGAACCTTGGCTCCTCACTTGCCGAAGCAGGCTCTTAGTCTGCTGAGCTATCTTGCTAGCCCTTTTGTTATTTTTATCTTATTTTTTGCCATACTAGGGATTAAACCCAGGATCTTTCATGTGCAAGACAATCACCCTACCACTGAAGCTATATTGCCTAGGCCCTGTTTAAAAACTTACCAAAAAAAAAAATTTTTTTTTTTGAGGCAGTGTTACCCAAGCAGCCTAAACTAACCTTGAGCTTGCAATTTCCTGTCTCAGTCTCCAAAATCTCTAGAATCACGGTGTTCCACAAAGCCAGCCGTTTTTTACATTTTAAAATGTGTTACTGGGGCTGAGCTTTTGCTTTCAGTAGTTCCAGGCCTCTTCCTAATTTGTATGTATGTATGTATTTATGTATTTGTCTTTTTGAGACAGTTCAGGCTGGCCTTGAACTCACTTTTGTAGCCCAGGCTGGTCTCGAACTCACACTGATCCTCCTGCCTCAGCCTCCCAAGTGCTGAGTTTGCAGGCGTGGGCCACCACGCCCAGCTACCTCTTCCTAATTTAAGGTGTAGGAATTGTAATTCCTTGACTTCCCCTGTCTCTCAGCAAGTTCCTCCAGGGATGGTGGGGGAGGAGTTGCACTTTTCACGAGGCCACCTGAGCAGTGCGGGGCCAGATGGGCCAGGCATCCTCACAGCTTGGAGCAAGCGTGGCCCCTTCCTTTCTCCCAGCACAAGGTCCACCTGGGCAGCCGTCCAGTGTGGGAGAAACTGGCCCACTCAGCCTGCTAGCTGTGAGATGCCCTTGAGGATCCTTGTGTGTTGGAATTGAATGTTACTTTTCACTGGATCGTTTGATTTTGTTTTCACTTTTAAAAGTTTGTCTGCTTTATTTGTTTTCTTGTTTGGTTGGTTTTGTTTATTTTATTTATTTATTTTGAGATAGTCTTTCTGTGTTGTTCAGGCTGGCTTTGACCTCACCGTGTAGGCCAAGCTGTAACCCAAGCTATCTTTGAATTCACAGAAATCCTTCTGCTTCAGCTTCCCAAGTGCTGGCATGACAGGTGATTGCCACCATGCCCAGTGTTTCTGCTTTATTTGTGATTTATTTTCTTTCGCATGCTTAGTAGTGCGTGTTAGTGTTTCAGATGAATGGGCTGTATTTTGGCAAATTTGTACCTGTGTGTAGTGTACTGTAGAGATTTTCTACCCAAAGGACTGAGGAGCCTGGGTGGTGGAACAGCCTGGAACCCCAGCACTCACGGAGGGTGAGGCAGGACAAATTTGCACCCAGCCTAGGCCACTTAACAACTTAGCTTCCCCAAGCCCTGGCTTAAAAATTGAGAAAAACCAGGAAGGGTAGGGGACACCACTGGTGCAGGGCCCTGCATTAAATTCCCATGGCATGAAACAAAGGGATTGTGGTGTGAGTGGAGGGTGGGGAGCGGAGCTCTGGACAGCACAGAGAGGGAATGTGGCCAGACAGGTTGTTCCCCCCTTGAGATGACACCCATCTGCCAGGCCCAAGGAGCCCTGTTGGAGCTGGGGTCTTGGTGTGTGGCCCCGAGGTCCTGAGAGGTCAGAGGGCCGGCTGGTTCTCACAGCCCTGGGCACAGCCCCAGCCTGCTGCCTGGGTCAGGGCTGTGTCCCTCCCCAGGCCCTGCACACTACTCTTGTAGGTTCCTGGCAGGGAAGACTAAGAGCACCTGAGGTAGTGAGTTCAGGGCAGTGAAGCCAGCCTGCCAGAGCCTTCAGTGGTGACTAGCAGGCCACCAGGTGCCATTGGTTGCCCCCATCTGTTTAGATCGTGAGCCTCCTAGATGTTTAGGGCCACAGAGGTGCTGTACACAGCACCTGTGACGCTGACATGAGGCCAGCTTTGAAACGCAGAGGCCACACATCTGTAGTCAGGGCAGGTCCCAAGGCAGTGCAGTGAAACAGGAAGGTAAGATTGTGCTGGAGGCTAGCAGCTAAGTAGTAGCTGGCTACTGTGAGACAGGTGCCAGTGCTAGGTGCTGTGTGGTAAGTAGTCGCGCAGGTACTACTGGGATAAGCACTCCTGCTCGGTATTACTAGTCTGGTGATGTAGCTGTGTGGGCCCAGGCCCCTCCTGGCTACTTCTCATCTGCACCAGCCCTGGGTGCTGTGCATTGGAAGTGTTGTGACTCAGGCCTGTCCTCTGCAGCCCCTATGCTGGCCTCAGGGAGCTACACTGGCTGAGTGACACCCCCGCGCCATTCCCAGGTGGCTTTGAGCAGCTTCCTGGAATGATTTCCACTACAGAGTGGAGATGTGGAGATGACTGCTCTCTCTGGGGTGAACCTCAGGGACGGTGTGACCCAGTGTGGAGAAGACCTGGGGATTAGCCAGGCCCTGGGGGACATGCTGACTGTACCCCAGCACTCTGGGAGGCTGAAGCAGAAGGATCACACTTTCAAGCCCAACCTGAACAATTTAGACCTTGTCTTAAAATTTTTAAAAAGGGCTGAGATTGTAGCTCAGTGCAAAGATTTAACATGTTCGCAAATGGGCCATAATCCTATGTCTCGCTGCTAGGAGGCTCTGAGCCACCAGAGGCAGGTGCAGGACTATCTTGTTGGTCAACAGGGTGCAGTCCTTTGGGCTGGGTCAGTCCCACGTGTGTGGCCAGTGATTCATGCAGGTGGAAATGTCGCTAACTTTCAGGTCCCCAAAAGGAAACAAAAGAACACCAGCAAACCTTTGGCTAGCGCACCTAGCTCGTAGTAAATATTCATTGTCTCAGGTAGCATTTTTAACAGCTGCACCTTGACGTTAAAAACACAGATTTTAGTCCAATTTTGATCAAGGGCATATTTTTCATCAAGTGGCCTGTTTTTTCTCTGAGTCTGGTGTGTGACACCTCACCTCCCTTCAACCTTCCAAGTGTCCTGGCTTGGAGCTGGGGACCAGAGTGTGACAAGCCTGAGGCAAGCTGTTGGGTGCAGCCACCATATGCCAGCGCTCTCCAGCCCCTGTGCAGCCAGCGGCTGTCCCCAAGCTCCGCCTGCGGAGTGTTGTACCATGGGCTCCACTGTCCCAGGGACACCCGGCCCAGCCGTGGGCTATCACAGAGCCCACTGTCCTCCCCTGCAGTGGCTTCAGTTGGAGGCCTGGGTCCGTCCCCACACACAGCCGCCACTGTCTGGGCCCTCACTGGCGGCGTGTTCAGTTACGTGGCCTGGCCACAGCAGCAGAGGCTTCAGTAGCAACAGAGGCCGTTGTTGTTAGGGGTGGATAGCTGTCCCTGCTAGGGGTTTCACATCCACTGTCTGTCCATACAACGTGTCCTCTGTGGTGGCCTGGTTGGCCTGAGGTGTAGGCAAGCTCCAGGCAGCAGGCAGGAACATTGGAAGTTCCAGGTACCCAGGTGTCGGAGTTCTCAGCACTACACTGATGATGCTCCCTGGCTCCCCATGGTGTTTGAGACAGGCTCCCACTATGTGCTCAGCCCTGCACCAGGTGCCAGTGGAGGCAGAATCTTGGGGTCTCAGCTGCCCGTCAGCTCCGTGTGGCCTGTCCTGGGCAGGGCTGCTGCCAGGACTGGGTCTTCCAGCGCATGGCGGACCTGATAGATGTGGTCCACATTGCTTCAGGGTGGAGATCTGGATGGGGAAGCCCAGTGCTGCACCCTCCCAGGCCTGAGGCCTGAGGCCAGGGCAGGGCCCAGCCTCAATCAGCACGGTCTGATCTTCCACTTTAGGGTTTGCACTGCTGCCTGGAGAAGAGCTTGTGCGTGTAAGGCTTCTTGGTTTTCTAGCACTTGCTGGAGTTGGTGACGAGATAAGAACGGCTCCCAGAAAGTTGTGCACCGCCCCCCCCCCCACCAGCCCATGACTCCTCCCAGGAGAGGCCAAGGTTGAAATTTAGCTGCCTGTGCCCTTCAGATTGTCCCAGCAAGCTGGGGTGTGGAGGCATACACTTGTCATTTCAGCATTCCTGAGGCTGTTCTAGGAGGAAGAAAGGTGCAAGGCCAGCCCAAGCCCTGGGCACCTTAGCAGTTCATAAGACCCCACCTTAAATGAAGAACCGAAACCGGGCTAGGGATGTAGCCAAGTGTGCAGACCCTAGTTCCATCCTGTGGGGCAATCAAAAAGAGGGAGGTGGCACTGGAGCTTTCAGGAAAGCAGTCTCAGCCACTAAATCCATCGCAAGATTTCCCCAGCCATAGCACTGCATAAAAGTCTCAAAATGCTTGGGAGGCAACCTCATGTGTGACTTATTACTTTATTCTACTTGTAATATGAGTCGCTTTGCAGAGAGGGGGCTTGGCTTGTGATGATCCATCCTTGTTATACTGGCACATATTAAAAATGATAGGGCTGGGCCAGCCAGATAGCGCAGCGGATTAAAGTGGATTAAAGAGGCTGCTTAGGCAGACACAGGGACAGGCTGAGTGCCGTGCCAGCCCTGTCCCCTGGGTGTGCTGAGATGGATTGAGGCTGGGTGTGGCAGCATGCGCCTATAATCCCAGCACTTAGGGGCTGAAAACAGGATAATCACTATGAGTCCCATAGTGAGACCCTGTGCTAAACGCAAAAAAAAAAAAAAAAGAGGACAGGGAAGACCCTGTGCTAAACGCAAAAAAAAAAAAAAAAAAAAAAAAAAGGACAGGGACAAGATTGCAGCCACAAAAGAAACACAGACCAGCAAGCAGTAGCCATAGTGATTTGGGACCGAGCAGTCTCCTGGGTGGTTCTGTTTGGTTGGAACCCAGGAACCCAGGGCCTTTGCGCTTGATTAGTACAGTCCAGCCCCTCCTACTTTTTTCTTTGTTTGGAGACAGAGTCTCTCAACCAATTGTGATTCTTCCGCCTCCCCTCAGCCTCTCGGAGTTCTGGGGGTGACAGGTGTGTGATACCACACCTGGCTGTCATGTGACCTTTGAGCTCAGACTCCCCTGCTGGTTTTGAAGCAAGGCCTGTGCTCTGCTGACTGGAGCTGCCTTGGATTCCCAGAAGGAGACTTGTCCTGCCAGACCAGGAAGGGGACGACCCTGGGACAGGGCGTGTGTCCCAGAGGAGGTGGGACCTCGGGAGCCACTGTGACCTTGCACAGGAGTACCAGGGTGACGTAGGGAATCCCACTATTAACTGAGCTCATGACTGAGAGACAACTTTAGTATAGTGTAGAAGGAGCACTGGTACGAGAGATAACATCTGAGGCATTTTCCTCTGTGTGTGTGTGTGTGTGTGTGTGGTACCAGCGATTGAACTCAAGACCTTGTGCTTGCCAGGCAGGCACTTATTCTACACAGCTATCTCCCCAGTCCTTTCCTGTCTTAACATCAAAGGCACACCAAGATTTCACTGAGTTTTTAGAGATGAGTGCAAGCTGCATGGGGTGGTGCATACTTGTAATCTCAGGGTTTGGGAAGCTGATGCAGGAGAATCTCTGCGAGTCTGAGGCCAGCCTGGGCTACGTAGTGAATTCAGGACCAGTTTGGAGTATATAATGAGACCCTGTCTTCAAAACTAAAACCCATACAAACAAAAAACAAAATGGGCTTTTAGCTAGCGGGTAGCTGGCTGGAATGTGCGCGCACACACACACACACACACACACACACACACACACACACCAGTTTTAAGGGGAAAGAGCCTGTCTTCTGTAGAAATATAAAACATTTTGGTGGGCTGGGGAGATGGCCCAGTGGTCATAGTGCCTGCCTGGCAAGTGCAAGGGCCAGGGCTCAATTTTGAGAACCCCGGCACACCATGCCAGCCACCAAAACCAGGTGTGGTGGCGCGTACCTAGAATGCCAGCACTGGGGAGACTGAGCCAGGGGGATCACTACAAGTCAGAGCTGGGAGCTGTGTAAGGAGACCCTGTACCAAATAAACATACATTTTAGAAACTTAAAACCATTTATGTAGATTGTTTTCCTATTTGCAGTTTTTGGGTTTCTTTGCTGCTGTTTGTGTTTCTGGTGGTGGTAAGATTGGACCTGAGGCCTTGCATATGCTAGGCAACACTCTGTCGCTTAGCTATATCCCAGCCCTTTTATATTTTACTTTGATACAGGGTCTCCCTAAGTTGCTCAAGGCAGCCTTGAACTTGAGACCCTCCTGCCTCAGCCTCCCAAACGCTGGATTGCAGGCAGGTGCCAGCAGGCCTGCTGCTGTTGTTTTCAGTGTGCTCTTTTCTGAGCTGTTCTTATGGGGATGTGTAGCATGCACGTGTATATTGATGTAAAAGATGGAGTGATTGTTTCCTATTGTACTCAGGGAGGTCTGGGGAAACTGAGCTGTGGGGACAGAGCCTTGGCTGGTCCTCTGATCCTCGGGGTCCTTGGTGGGGACATTGGGGCCCTGGTGGGGCATATGACCCTGCTTTGTGACAGCCCTGGGCTCCTGGCTCAGCACTGGCTTCCCCACCTCCTGTGGGTACAGAGTCTGTGAGCACTGAGGGGCCCTTCTGGGTTGTGCTGGTGGCAGTAACAGCCTTGCCTAGTCCCGGCTTAGTCTAAGCCTCTCCCTCGGCATCCCCAGGAGACAGAGACTGGTGTGCTGGGGCCTGTGGTCAGGGCACGACTGGGCTGGTGCTGGAACAGAGAAGCCACTGGACATGATAGAGGCAGAGCCAAGCTGGAGCTGGATCTGGAGGAGCTGGAGAGGGTGGAGGGCACAGCCATGGGACCAGGGGGGAAGTCAGTTCCTAGAAGGATGACAGCCTCCCAGGGGCTCATCCAGCTCAGCCCTGGGATCTTTCATCTTTTTGTTGTGATTTATTTTGGTTAATTCAGACAGGGTCTCACTATGTAGCCCAGGCTGCCCTTAACTCCCAGTGACCCTCCTGCCTCAGCCTCCTGACTGCTGGCATCACAGATGTGCACCACAGCACCGTGCTTAGAAGGTCACATTGGTGAAAGGGCTCTGTGACACCTCCCAGCACTCAGGAGCCTGAGGTGAGAGGATCACCCTGAGCTCCTTGGCAGCTAGGGCTACAAATCAAGATCCTGTCTCAAAATCACCAATAAATACACAAAAACAAGCAGCTTTTCCTTTCTTCTCTGCCCTCTTCCCAGCTGGTAGAAGTAGAAGTGCTTTCTCCTCTTCTCCCGTCCCTTTGTTTCTGTCTCCTTGTCCTCCTGCCCTGGTATGCTTCGGCCTGGGGAGGGCAGGGTGTGGCTATGAAGGCCCATTCCTTAGGCTTAGAGGCAGCCGGCCTGAGGTCTTGTTTCCCTACAAGTATTTCCTAGTAACAAAAATAATTAAAGTTACCAGAGCCTGGCATTGGAACACCCGGGTGAGGTTGTTCATGTTCTAGGAAGGATTGGCTTTCTTAATCAGAAACAATTTTTAAACAATCTTTTTCTTTTTTTCTGTATTTAGTACAGGGTGTTCAGGGTCTCATGACACAGATTGTAGTGATCCTTACTGCTTTTCAGCTTCCCAAGTGCTGGGGTTACAGGCATACACCACCACGCCTAGTCATATTCGCTGTTTCAGTATGTCCCAGGAGCGGGGCCAGCACAGCAGGCCAGGGATTAAACCTCCAAAACTTTTTTTTTTTTTTTTTTAATTTTGGTTTCTTAAGACAGTCTTCAGGCTAGCCTTGAACTCCTGGTGATACTCCTGGCTCAGCCTCCTGAGTGCTGGGGTTACAGCTGTGTGCCACCATCCCTGGTTTGCCTAAGGAAACACTTTTTTTAAAGTACCAGGAATCGAACTCAGGGCCTTATGCTTGACAGGTAGGCTCTGTGCCCCTGAGCTATTTCCCCAGCCTCATTAAATAAAATCTTAATGGAAGATCCTGGCGTTTTTGGAGATGAAGCCCCTATTTTAGTATTTGCTGTTCATCTTTAATTTCCACCCTGGGCTTAGTAGGATGTTGCCCCATTTAAGCAAAATATTTTGTGGACATAATCTTTGACAAAAACTTTTTTTTCTGATAGTCCCTCAGATTAGCTCAGGGTGGCCTTGAACTTGCTAAGTGGCCCAGTTAGCTTCAAACCAGTTACCCTCCTACCTCAGCCTCCCAAGTGCTGGGATGACAAATGTCAGCCACCACTCCTGTGAGTTGATTATTTTAAAAGCTCTGAAAAATCATGCAACACATGCAGAATATATTCAGAATTTGATCAGATGTGCTTGGAAAATTGGGGGGAGGTGGTGGACACAGGAGATCTTGCAGTAGTAGCCAGAGTCTCCAACCATGGCAGCATCTCGTGAGGTTTGCAGGGGCGCTGGAACCCTCAGTGCTGAGGAGGGAACACGCAGCACGAACCCAACAGCACCTCTTTGGGCACAGCCCTGGTTAACAGTGATGCTCGAAGGGCAAGGAGTGCTGGCTGTTGTTAGAAACCTGAGCAAAAGCTCTGTGACCCATCCAATTATTGAGGGTTTTTTTTTTTTTTTTTTTTTTTTTTTTGAGAAAGGAACTCACCCAGGCTAGCTTTGAACTCTTGAGATCTTTGTGCCTCAGCCTCCCAACACGCAGTGCACCACTATGCCTGGCTTGGTTTCCTGTTTGCTGTATACATTGCTTTTAAGAGTGGAAGAAAAACAAAAATGGAGCAGAGAGCAGGCACCTGTGGAAACTGCCTGCAACAGTTTCTGAGCCCAGTGACAGGCAGCCTCCCTGGGTGAACGTGCTCCTCGTCCTCGGCTTCCTTTCTGTCCCTGTCCCATGAGCACAGTGCCGAGCCCCTGGCCACGCATCAGTGGAAAGCCAGGCTGAGGGTTTAGTTGTACACAATGCACTTGAACCTGGCCCTTACTAAAATGTGCTTGCAGAGCAGTCTTAGCAACCAGTTGGGTGCAAATTCACTGCTGATTCAAGTGAGTCCTTGGCTGTAGTTAGACCCTGAGAAGCCTGGGACCCTTTCTGCATGGTGAAGGCAGAGGGGTGCGTGGACAAAGCCCCTTGCGTGTCACGTTTCACTGGTTTAAATAGGAATTAATTGTCTGGCAGTGTCTGTAAACCTATCCAGGCCAGGCCCGGTGGCACCGGCCTATTATCCCAGCGGCTCTCTGTGAGAGGCTGAGGTAGGAGCACCACCTCATTCAAGGCCATCCTGGGAGGAAAGCTGTCAGGCATGGGCCACGGTGCCCAGCGAGGGCTTAATCTCATGACTTCTCCTTGTTTGATTGACGAGTCAGAGGCTTAGCAGCTGGGTAAGATAAGGGCTGGACAGACATGCAGTTGGCTGGCATCCTTGGAAGAAGTGTAGGGAACTTGCGTGATCAGGAATTGTGGGGTGCAGAGATCAACCAGGTAATAGAGAAATAGAGGAAATGAAGCTGGGTGTGTTAGCACCCCAGCATTCAGGAGACCGAGGCCAGAGGATCTCATGGGAGTGTCAGAGGGCACGTAGACTACATTGAAGCTCAAGGCCAGCTTGGACTACATAATAAGATCCTGTCTCAAAAAGCATGCACCACCCAGCTTACTGGAACATTTGCGTTTGTGTATATGTGTGTGGTTGCTTCTTTTTAACACTCACCACCACTATCACCATCAAATTTGTTTTTTTATGGATTCAATTTCTTGTTTCATTTTTACTTTGAGTTTTATTTCTGTTTTCAAAGGCAGGATTTTACCCAAGCAAGGTCAGTAATCAGAGTAAATATGTGCATTTTCCCTCACCTTTTTCCAACTTTGTAATTATGCTATTTTAATCAGAGAGGCCTCTTCACCACTTGGCAGATGTTAGCAAATGGCACCCTGCTAAAAAGCCAGCTTCTAAAATCTCAGTCATGAAAATTTTTATTTGTTTGCCAACTCTCACCGCTGCAAACAGTGACCACAAAGAAAGATGAGCTTTACTGCTTGGGGTTTTTAAAATTTGTTTGATTTGGCTGGGGTTGGAGACAGGGTCTCACTATGCAGCCTAGGCTGGCCTCAAACTCTCAGCAGTCTTTCTGTCTGAGCCTTCTGGTTTCTGGGGTGGCAGGCGCATTGCTGAGCTCAGCTTGTGTCACAGAAGAGAGACCCTGGCTGGGGGCTGTTCGAGTTAATAGAAGACCAAAAAGGTGAGTGCAGAGAGCAGAGGTCGCGGTCTTCGGGCTCTCTCAGCCTGCACAGCCAGCCTTCCTCACTGGGCTTTTAAAAAGGCTGCTGTTTGTGGCCGTTTGACTGCCTTTCCTTAGGGAGAAAGAGTATAGCGTGACCTTCCCAGACATCTAAAATCTATAATTAGAAAGCAGTTCAAGCTCAAAGAGAAACCCTTCTGTAAAGCGCCTCTGTTCCTGGCCCTGCGCTGCCCTCCTCCTGCTCTCCCTTGCCTGCCTCGTTTTGTCTTTTCCTATTTTGGTTCTGCAAGACCGGGGTCTCAGTACTTAACCCAGGCTGGCCTTGGATGCGTGGTGAGCCTCCTGCTCGGCCTCCCCAGGGCTGAGATCATAGATGTGTGCCACACAGCTAGCTAACTGTAAGCCGCGATTAATTTTCAGGTGCTGCTGCTCTGGAGGGGGTGCCCTGAGCCACACGTTCTGCTTGCAGTAGCAGTGCCCTGCGAGCGTTCACCTGAACAGGCAGTGCTGTCGCTGGTTTCAAGGGGAAGACCAAACCCATGCTTAAGTAGCAACTGTCCACTGTGTGTTTTAGTCACGAGAGGACTTGAAATGTTCCCTGGGAAACACAAATTGATAAATATTGAAGGCCCTGAAAATGCTATTGACACTGACCTGGCCCTACATATCACATAAGGGGACTAAAACATTGCACTGTACTGCATAAACATGTCTAGTCATGACTCTTTCAGTGCTTTCTTTAGTCCATGTGTGGGACTTTGTCCTAGGGAGCTGGGGAACACACATAACGGGGTAACTTAATTTCTTGTTCAGCCTTTGTGCCTAGGTCCCTCCCCTTTTGCAGAAGTGCAGTGATCTTGTGATTAAATAAATAATTAACAGTTTCTTTTGCAGAGCTGGCTCCAATGAGCCAGCTGGGGTGGGGGTCCCTTGCATAACTAGGGGTGCATGCTGGTGGTGACTGGGTCAAGGCTGATGCACAGCAGGGTGGGAACATTCCCTGTGCACCGCATCAGCCGGTGCATTGTGGGAGTCTCTCAGCCAGGTCCTGGGGGCTTCGCATGGGCTCTGCAGTTACTGGGCTCTTAAAAGGGCACCTGGAGTCCACTGTACAGTGAAATCTGTGACTACTGGAGCTGGGAACTGAGGTGACTGTGACTCCAAGGGAATACAATGTGGCGCCCAGACCCCCTCCTTGCAAGGCGTGCACATGTGCCTTTCAGTCCTAGCCTTAGGCAGCCCAGTGTCCAAATTCTCTCTCTTTTTTTCTGTAGCCCAAGTTGGCCTTCCACGCATAGCCATTCTTCTGCCTCACCCTCAGAAGTGCTGGGGGTCATAGTGGTGCACTGCTACCGCCCTGGCATAAGTGAGATTCCTTCAAGACAATAGACAAAGCACACCTCCCACCCTTCTATCCTTAGGAAAAGCCCAGATACCCCCTGGGAAGAAGGCCTAGCTTGGCTGCTCAATTTCCTTCCCCCCAGAACATGCAAACCTGAAACCGAAATCCCCACTCTCCCTGAGCTTGGATGGCACTTTCGGCTCTCACCTGGACAGCACCCTAGTGGATAGAGTGGCTAGAGGGGACATGCCAGGTGTCACATATGTCCATTGTATGTACCCTGAAGTCAAAGAATGAATGTAAGAGGCAATGGGGGTTAAGAGTAGGAGAATTTATTGGCGATAAGGCATGGGGGCTGGGGAATAAGAGTAGCTCCTGAGAGACAGGAGAGGTCCGAGTAGGTTGTGAACGAGCCCGCCTCTGAAGTCAAGTTTTATGGAGCAAAATCATGACGCTGGAATAATGTGGGTCAAAATTAGGATTCACCAATAAGATTGCAAATACAGTCGCTAGGTAATACTGATCTAAGGGTAGCAAGGGTACGTGAGTGACATCATTAAATTAGCTAGTAATCCACAGTGCTGGCTTTGTCTGTGGTCTTAGTCTAAGTGGGAGGGAGAGGACTGCCCACCCCAAGGGATAAGGGGAGATCTCCAGAGGGTGATGCCACTAACCCCAACCCTCCCTTCATCCCTCAGGGAGGGATGTAAATCTACAGCTGCGGCTCTATTGCCTTCTCATCTTCTGCGCTAACTCCCTCGAGGGCCCAGACCCATCTGACAGCCTGCAATATTTGTACCTAACCTAGCGGCCTATAGCAGAATGAAGATTCCCCCCTCCCCCCTCTGCACTGGGGATTGAACTTGGGACCTTGTGCTTACCAGGCAGGCACTTAAGCTACCTAGCTATCTCCCTGGCCCCATGAAGATTATTTGTGAGGAAAGACAGAAGAAACATTTCTAAAATGACTTTGGTATCCTCAAGGCCAAAGGTATTAAATAAATGAAGGAACCAGGACTGCTATACTGAGATTAGAGGGGATCTCTGGGGACACCCTGACATCTTCCTTCTTGTATCTATAGCAGCCTTGTCCCCTGAGAAGGACATTTAAAGGAAACAAATTAACAGAAACTCAGAAGACAACAACAAAACCCTCCTCAGACGAGAGAAGGAGGCTGAGGCAGAAAGAGTACCGTGAGCTCAAGGCCAGCCTGAACAACAAAGTGAGAATTTTTCTCAACAGCAAAAAACCATTCCCTTCAAAAAAGAAAGAAAACTGTCATCCCTAGGCCTGGTGTGTGTAGGTGTGTGTGGATTGGTTTTAAGGCATTTTCGTTCCTTTGAATATTAAATGCATGGAAATGCCTAGGGAGGATAGTTGCATTACACTAGGGGAAAAACAGAACCGGGAACCTGGAGTGGCACTCAAGCCTGGCTTTACATTGGTAACATCTGGCTTCTGTGGGGACTGACACACCCACTGTTGGAAGTGTGAAGTCAGGCGGCCTGGCCTGGCCTGGCCCAGCTGGGCGGTCCATTTCCTGTTCCTGCTGGTATGTGAGAGTGAACCTCTCAGTTCTGTAGCTGCTTATATCAGGGCCATCAGCACTTGTTGTGAGAAAGAAAAGTGAGCCTGTGAGATAGCTCAGTGAACTGAGCGCCAGCTTTGGCTATTCTTGTTTCCTAATGCTGAGTCAGCTCCGCCCCCAGGGCACACTGAACCTGTGACAGAGTCCAGGTAGGTCTCACCATGGTGGCAGACGCCTGTAATCCCAGTGTTGGGGTGGCTGAAAACAGGAGGCTCACTACGAGTCCAAGCTGTGTAGTGAGACCCCATACCAAATAAACACATAAAAGAAAAGTGACAGGCATGGCTGCCTGTACTTAAGGAGGCTGAGGCAGGAGGATTGCAAATTTGAGCCCAGTCGGGGCAGTTTAGCCACTTAGAGACCCGGTCTCAAAATTATAAGAAGTTAACAAAGAGCAGGGCTGTCGCTCAGAGTGAAGCCCCTTGTGCAGACCCCAATAGCGAAACTGAGAAAGAATATATGTGAAACAGTTTGTGTTTGGCCTGCCCGGTGACTCAGCCTCTCCATGAATAAATACAGAAAAACTCTCCCTCGCCGTGAGGTCAGCATCGGTGACTCAGCCTCGCTGGCGGAGGCGGCTCTGTTAGCTGTGATTCAGAGAAACTCGTGGCTGGCCATGGCCACGCTGTAGGTCCAGCCCCCTGAGTGGAAGAATCCGGAAGTCACCTTCCGTCCTGAAGGGCTGCGGTAGAGAGAAATGGCTTCAGTTGTAAGGGCTCCGTTGATCTCTGTCTTTTGCGTTCTCCTGCCTTAAGAACAACGGTTGTGATCTGTTTTTCACGTCCCTGAGTAGCCCCGGCGCGCCAGGGTCGCGCCTCCACGCCCGGCTCTCCGCCCGAGTGAGGCAGTTTAGAAAGTGGGCCGGGCAGCTTGGAGGCTGCGCCTTGAGTCAGCAGCGCGGAGGAAGGAGTGTCCGGTCGCCGAGGCGGGCCGCCTGCCAAGCACACGTTGCTAGGCAACCGAAGTGACTCAGGCTGCTGGTCCAGCCACCCCTGCATTTCCAGGGAATGCGCCTTGTGGTGCCTGCCGGCGGGATGGACCCTTGCACCCGGCAGGTGTCAGGTGACCGGTGCTGATCACTGTGGGTCCCAGGTGTCACCCACCAGGCGCTGTAACCCCCAGGCACAGGCGGAGCCCTCCCAGATCTCTTCTGGTCCTGGAGGAGGTGGAGGAGGAGCTGTTTCTCCCTGGGCTGCAGGAGGGTATCCGGGGCTCATGGGGATCTTCCTGTGCTCTCAGTGGGAAAGCCACCCAAGCCCACCCCCCCTCAGCCTTGGACCACACAGGTTGAGACGGACTCTGGACCCAGGGGCTCAGGGCAGAGTCTGCCCCGACACTCGCCAGATGTTGGCAAAGCGAGGTGTCTTCAAGTGATTGATGTCTTGGTCTGTTATTCTAAGGACTAAAGTTAGGGAAGGTGTAATCCATTATCTGAGATTCCACCCCAAGGATTTCTAAAGTGACATATTTTGCAAATGAACTGTCAGGAGTCTGGTGCCTCCTAACACATCCGTTAAGTGCTGAAACTAACCAAAAGACATTTTAGTTTAGTTTTATTTTATTTGACTGTATTTTATTTTTGGTGCTAGGGATTAAACTCAGGACCTTGTGCTTATCAGGCAGGAGCTATCTCCCCAGCCCTGTTTTTGTTTTATTTTGAGACAGCCTCTCTCAAACTTGTAGGACCTTCCTCCCTCAGCCTCCTGAGTGCCTGAATTATAGGCTTACACTGCCAAATCTGGCGGTGTTGGTTTTATAAGACCGGGACTCCCTTTGCAGGTCGGTGTAGCCTTTCACTGGGGAGATCCTCCTGCCTCAGCCTCGAGTGCTGGGATTATAGGTGTGCGCCACCCCACCCAGCAGGCGAGAGGTTTTTGTTTCACTGTTTGTTATAGTTTATTTTATGTCATGTTTTTCTATGAGATGGGTTAGGATTTAAACAGGCGTCACACACACCGTGGGCCTATGCTCAGTCACTGAAGGAGAGCCGTCCCGAGGTTGGCTAGGAAAGGTGAAGGAGCACTGGTGTCAAGCGCTCGGGCTGGAGGCCAGGACAAGGCTGGTGGCCTGGGTGTGACACAGAGACAACATCGTGGACTCTGTCCCTGGCTCAGCCCGCAGGCAGCTTCAAGGTGAGTGGGCTATGGACACTGCCTGGCAGCTCCCAAGTCTACACTTGAGAGCAGAGGCTGGGATTGGAGCCTCAGTGGCTACAAATGGGGTTTGTGAAGGGCCTGAGGGAACAGGTGGGTCCCTGGCTGGCTTCTGGTTAGAACAAGGAAGCCTGGGTGAGCTCCGAGGTCCAGAAGATGAGAGGTTAACCGGCTTTTGGTCCCGACCAACCACTGTTAACGTTTACTTGTTTGGTACGGGATTTTGCTAGCAGCTCGCGTAGTGATCCCCTTGTCTCAGCCTCCCCAGGGCTGGGATTCCAGGTGTGCACCTACTGCACTGTCTCAGCAGCTGGCTCAGAGTGGGGCAGCGTAGCATTCGGTACAGGGAGTTGAGCCCAGCTTCTCACTCTTGCTAGGAAGCCGCTTAGACCACTCCGAGCTATCTTTCTGGCCCTGTTAATCCTTTTTTTACTTGTGGGTTTTTTTTTGTTTTGGGGGTAAGATTTTCTTACGTAGTTCAAACTGTTCTTGGACATACTGTGTAGCCCAGGCTGGTCTCAGACTCTCAGTGATCTTCCCGCCTCAGCCTCCCAAGTGGTAGAATTATAGACATGTACCAGCACCATGCCCAGCATATGTTCATTTTTTTGAGATAGGGTCTTGGCTTATATAGTTTAAGCTGGCATCAAACTGGAGGGAATACTTCTGCCTCAGTCTCCTGTGTGCCAGGATTATAGATGTGAGCCACTAGGCCTGGTTTAATTTTTTTTAGTTTATGTTTGCAGGACTAATGGTTACACATTCCTCAAAGGGTGTTGGTCTGCGCATTATTGTTAATTTTAAGTTACTTAGGAACTCTAGTGAGCAGTCTAATGCAGAATTGCTTGGTAGGTATTTTTGCTGTGTATCTATAAACCTTTCTTCTCTGTAGTCTTGTATATTGAATCGGAGTCTCACGTTGTAGTCCAGGCTGGCCTTGAACCCACTATGTGATCTTAAGCGCATGATAATCCTCTTGCCTCAGCCTGAGAGTGCTGGGATTACAGGCGTGTGCCACTTTGCTAATCTGCGAAGCCAATCCAGGGCTTTGTTTGCTAGGCAAGCACTATACTATTGAGCTGGATGCCCAGCCCAAGAGTCCTTTCAGAAACGATTTATTTGCTCTTTTTGGCCCAAGTCTCAGCGCCTGTTCAAGATGTATTCTCACGCTGAGTGGCACGCTTAGCCCCCCAGAGTATTTTTAAACTGAAGAATAAAAATTAGGTACAATTAAGATATGTAACATGACATAAAAAGTTCCCAATAAAATAATGGCGCAGTGATTTAAGGTTAACTTTGGGATCTCTATAAAAGGAGGAAGCCAAGCACAGTGTGATGCATGCTTATAATCCTACCATGCTGCGAGGCTGAGGCAAGAGAGTCTCAAGTGCAGCTCCATCACTGGTTCTGATGCTGTCTCACTGGGGACATAGCTCAATGGCTTTCAGTCTTCAGTGTCACCAAAAGAAAAAAAAAAATAGAGTAAAATGTCCTGATTTTTTGGCACCCCAGTGCGCAACCCTCCCCTGAATTTTTCAAAGGCTTATAGTTTAGAAGTGAAAGTGTCCATCAGGGAAAAGCTCAGAAGTTTTATTCATCTTAAGAACCAAGCATTTCTGTGAACTCGTTCTCCATCTTTTCCTGGGAATCTTTAGGTTATTTTCTGGAAAACTGAGTTCATCATTGCTTGTAAAGTGTTACTGACTAAAGGTAACTTATTTTCATCAACAGAAATGATAAATAAACTGTGGAGGAGGCCACCCCCTTCCTTTACACGTTTAAGAAACGTGGAGCTAGGGGTTGATATGTTATATAACCCGGTTCTGCCGCTGCTCCGCAGTTATTGGGGTTCATCTTGCAGGAGAAACTGGAGTAGCCCACTGCTCAGAAAAAGACCAAACCGAGCATCACAAATCTGCTATCAGAGACAGCTGGTCTTGGCTGGCACTGCACGTGCTCACCCTTGAACTGGGAACACAGTGGGTTAGATGGGCACACAAGTCACAGTGCGTAGTCTCCGGTTTCCACGTTCTAATGTCCCAATTTTATTAATAATATTGGGGTTTTTACATTTGCTTTCAAGACACAATTCTCCCTATGCAACTCAAGCTGAGCTGGAACTCACTATGGAGCCCGGGCTGGCCTTGGGCTCACAGTGATTTTCCTGCCTGAGCCTCCCAGTGCTGAGATTACTGGCGTTCAGCACCATGCCCAGCTTTCGTGATTTTATGTGTATATATATATACACATATATATATATGTATATATATATGCATATATATATGTATATATATGTGTGTATATATATATATATACATATATATATGAATGTATTGAAACAGGGTCTTTCTATGCAGTTTGGGCTGGCTTTGTGCTCACTTTTATAGCCCCCAAGCTAGTAGGGATCCTCCTCTCTCAAGCTCCCCAGAACTAAGATTATAGGTATGCGCTACCATGCCCAATTCTGGGGCTGGCACAGCACGCAGTACCAGGGATCAAACTCAGGCACTTAGACTGCCAAGCTATCTTCCCAGCCAAGCTCCTAATTTTAAATATTTCAGAAAATACATGCTCCTCTCCCTACCCCCAAGTACTGGGGATGGAACCCAAGGCCTTCATACTGAGTTACATTCTCAGCCTTATTTATTTATTTCTGTTTGTTTTTTGAGACAGGAACTCACTGAGTTGACTGGGTTAGGCTCCTTCTGCCTCAGCTTCCCAGAGACAGTATTTTAGACAGTGTTTTAAACGTAGCTGTACTCAGCCATGTGACATTCTTTGCCACCTTTGTCACCACTCTCATGGTCAGTCAGTGCCACAGCTTTCTCCTCTTTTACCTGGGCAGGCCAGGCCTCTGAGCCCAGGGGCTGTGCTTCTGCCTTGCCACTCCCTCAGCTTCGCACCCCAGGCTCTCATCAGAGCTTTCCCTTGCAGTCTCGCTGAGACTTCCTGAGATTGTGGTGCCTCATTTCTTTGCTGAAGATGCTGCACATCATCCCAGCTCAGAGTCCAGGCAGTAAGATCTATGAGTGCTGTGAGTTCAAGGCCAGCCTGGACGATATAGCGAGTCCCTGTCACCAAAACAAAAAAAAATCTTACTTTGTTGGCCCAGTGTGGTGGGCTCCCATGGCCCCTGCACTGTGCAGGTGGAGGCAGTTTGCGGCTGAAGGAAGTCTTGTGCTACCCAGGCCAGTGCTACCTGAGACTGAGGCAGGGGAACTTCCCTTAGGTGCGCGACTTCTAAGATGTTAGATGCAAATCAGTCTGTTTCATTTGCTTCTGCGATAAACAAGGGTGAAGGTCAGGGCCCCAGCTATTGTAAACTTTGGTTGCTTGTTATCTTAACAGACTTACAGGAAATAAGGCGTGGTGGTGTACACTAGTGATCCCAAAACTCAGGAGGCAGAGACAGGAGGATCCCTTGTGAATTTGAAGCCAGCCTGGATTACAAAGTACACAGGCACTGTGACACAACCCTAGTCCATGGCAGGGCACAGATGTGGGGTCCTGGTTCCTTTCGTGGCTCTGGAGACCCTTGGGATGTGCCAATGTGCTGGGATGCCTTTCTGACAGCGAGGTCATGTAGCTGAGTCCTGAGCACCTGATGCCCAGCCCTGGCCCACGCTTCCCGTGGGCGACCTCTGTGTCACTTCCTGTCCCAGTGCCTGCTATCTCATGCAGTGTGGGTAGTGACAGTGACATGCCCCTCAGGGACTGTTCTTGCGCAACCGTACGGGGTGGATATGAGCCGGACTCAGACTCAGGTCTAGGCTGGATGAGGTTACGTCATCAGTTGCTTGCAGGCTCAAAAGCTGTTTAGTGCATTTCCAATCTGGTGGTGTTAAGCTGAAATAAATGCTTTCAGGGCTGGGGTGTGGCTTAGTGGTAGAGCACTCACTCACAAGCCTGAGACCGTGGCTCTCAGCCCTGCATTAAAACAAAACATTCCAGGCGGCAGCAGTTGTCCTCACCTGTAATGCCAGCCACAGGAGAGGCTGAGGCAGGAGGACCACTTTGATTTCAAGACCAGCCAGGGCTGCATAGCGAGATTTGTCTCAAAACTGAAAAAGAAAAGAGAAAAAGGAAGATGGGATGCTTCTTGCTACAGATTCTGTCATAGAAGATGTTTTAGAAAGAAAAGTCTTGTTTTCCAGGCTCTTTCTTTCACGAGGAGCCAGGCAATAGGACTTCTCTGAGTCTTTCTGAACGTGGGCTTTTGATCACGTGTTGGTCATGAGCAGTGCCAAGGGTCTGTTTACAGTCGGGTGGTTTTGTTTACCTAGGGTCACAAATAAGATGGGATTGAAGGAAGGTTAGATAGGCTCTCTCGCCTTTTGCTACCTGCTGCCAGATGGGTGCTCAGCTCTGGGTTTCCTAACTCCTTCTGGGTGTTTTGTGCAGATTAGAGACCTTTGATTATCCTGGGTCTCTAACCTTGTCCTTGGGAAATAGTTTTCATCAAAGCACAGTCCTGGTATCAGGCCAGCACGAAGCCACCTCTCTCACCACTGTGCTGCTTGCTACTGCTTTGTAGAGTGTGGCTTTTTTCTTTTTTCTTTTGTTTTTTTGAGACAGGGTCTGTGGCTATGCAGTTCAGGCCAGCCCTGAGCTTACTATGTAGCCCAGGCTGATCCTGAATTTACAGCAATCTTCTTGCCTCATCCTCCCAAGTTCTGGGTTGACAGCTCTGAGAGGTGTCTGTTTGTCTGTCTCTGTCTCTGTCTCTCTGTCTCTGTCTCTCTCTCCTTTTCCCTGCAGTACTGGGGATCAAACTCAGGGCCTGGTCTAAAGTGCCTAAGTGGCCAGGTTCGATCCCTGGCAATGCTGTGCTGGCCCCTCCCAGGGCATGCTGAGAAGGTGATTGAGACTGGGTGTGATGATAGGCGCCTGTAATCCCAGAGCTTGGGAAGCTGAAAACAGGAGAATCACTAGGGGTCTGATCTGTGTAGTGAGATCCTTTAGACCCTGTACTAAATATATAGATAAACAAACATAAGAACAACAACAACAAAAACCTCAGTGCTTGCTAGGCCAGTGCTTCTACCACTGAGCTATCTCCCCAGCCCCTAAGTCTTTGATTACCAATGCACTGTAGCAGTTTCAGCTCCCGTAGCAGTCAGCATTCTCAGTTATACCTCTGGGGCTTCCTGGCCCCAGCAGGGCCCTCATGCAGTGGGTCTGTGACAGGTGCTGTGTGCACCTCAATTCTGGGTTTTTAATTATGTCCATTACCAAAGACATCTAATATGTCATGGGTGTCAAAGACAATCTTTTTACGCTTGTTCAAGTGTGTTTAAAATAATTTCTTGGGGAAAAATTCCATCCAGAGAATCCTAGAGTTAATAACCAAATTCAGTTGTGTGGCTGGATACAAAGTCAGTGCTCAAAAATTAATAGCATTGCTGTACACAAACAACAAACTTATGGAGAGAGATATTAAGGAAACCAAACCTTTTGCTGTAGCATCCCAAAAAGTGGAAATACTTAGGAATCAATCTAATAAAGGAAATAAAATATTTATATGGTGAAAATTATAGTACTCTAAAAAAGGAGATTGAAGAGAAAATGGAAAATGGACAGATATCCCTTGCTCATGGACGGGAAGAATCAACATAGTGAAAATGGCCATGCTCCCAAAATTACTTCACAGATTTAATGCAGTCCCAATCAAAATACCATTGGCATGCCTCACAGATCTAGAGTAAGCATTCCTAAAATCGATCTGGAACCAGAAGAGATCTAGAATGGCAAAAGCAATCCTGAGCAACAAAGGCAGGCAGGAGATGTCACAATCCCTGACTTGAAATTATGCTATAAAACAATTGTGATAAAATCTATGTGATACTGGAAAAAAAAAAAAAAAATAGACCTGAAGACCAGTGGAACTGATTAGAAAATGCAGGCACAGCTACAAACACATTCAGCCACCTTGTCTTTGACAAAACATTTCAAAGAATCAGCAGCTGGGATTGCATCCTTTTAAAAAGCTTTGGTACCTCAAAAGAAATCACCAATAGAGTGAAAAGAGAACCTACAGAATGAGAAAACATTTTAATTCTC
>PVKN010000365.1:29450-82285 GCA_004027915.1 Capromys pilorides | reverse complement strand
GGATTATTGTATTGCTGATTTCTTCTTGGCTGTTGAAAGGAGCAGTTAATGCTTACATTTTTCTTTCTCTTTTTAAATTTTTTTTTTTTATAACTTTTGACCAATTTTGTCTGCTTATATCTGGTAATTTGAATACTTTGAAGACAGCGATATGCAATGTAGCAACCATTGCTAATTTCCTTATCTTGTTTTGAAATTGTGTGTCTTTTTCTTATTCTCTTTAAAATAAAAGAAAAAAGAAAAGCTGAAATAATGTAGTAATAGGGTGATAAAAGAAAAGAAAGGAGCAGAACAGGTGTTTGAAATGTTTCATGGTGTAAAAGAACAGCTAGGACTTGGGATTGTTCAGTTATCATTCCTCCTGTCTCGTTGGGAGCTTTCCACTGCCGTGAAAATAAAGTATTAGTAGCATGTACCACTCCCAAGGAGTCTTCTGGGGTCTCATGCTTCCTGGGCTTGCAGCCCATCCTGAAGCCTTTTGGTCTCTTGATTTGTCCCTCACCCCCTCCCCCAGCAGGTGCCTTTGTCCCTTCTGTCCATGCGTGATGGTTTCATATACTTCCATGAAGATATTTATAGCAAGGAAATAGGTGGGCAGAGGTGAGAAATGTGAGAAGATCAGGCCTTCCTGGTAACGGCAGCATCTTAGGGATGGACCAGCTGGAGGCAGCTGAAGGAAAAGGGAAGGAAGGGTAGAGGGGTGTGCATTTCTGAGTGCAGCATTGCCTGTGGCGTGAAGTCTGCCAGCCAGATGTGTGCTGGGACGTGCCCACCAGGCGTGGCAAGGGGCGAAAGGCGTTCAGATGAAGTGGGGAGGGAACGTGTGTAATGGCGGTTCAGGGATTAAATGGGTGATGAGGATGCTCTTCTCAAAGCACAGGCATAGAAATGGAGGTGACATAGCCTAAGAGAGATCAGTGTCAGAGGTTGGAGGCATGGAGATGGTAGAAGAAGGAAGGCTTCTTCCTAAGCTGCAAACAAGTTTGAAGTAAGCTTTTTTGTTCAGCTGGAAAGTATTTGAGAATGTCCATAGACTAGGCGAACAGACTTGGTGGAGAGGTGGACTTTGAAGATGCAAAGGGTAGCAGAGATCGCTGACAGGGCAGGGGACTTTAGCCTTCGATAACAGCAGCCCTTAGAGAAAGTACTGTTCTTCCTAGAAGGGGCGGGTAAGGAGTGTTGTAACTGCAAAGTGTATACATAGCTATTAAAAAAATCAATCTCTATAGTGATTGATTGGTGATGTTCTAAATGCTCGTTATATATTAACTGGACATAATTCTATTGGGCAGGACCACTGTCACCCCTATTTGCAAGTATTGAAAAGAACACAGAAAGTTGAAGTAGCTTGTCCATTGTCACACTGCTAGTTAACAGTAGAGGTAGCATTTGATCAAAATGTCTGATTAGTACACTCTCAGAGATACTAGATTAAGATGTTACCTTTAGAATTTTCTTTGTAAATGAGACTACTAAGGATGACCTGTTTGAGTCATGCCAGTTTCCTGTGAACTGTCTTGTTGTGTAATAAGGAAATTACAGGTAGGGCCGAGATGAAGAAAGAGACTTCTAGTTCTCAGGTGTCGGGCAGGTATACTTTCCAGAATGTGAGGCCGAGTTTGAGGGGCCTGTGTGCAGACTCAAGGTTGTGTGCCAAGTAGCTAGGGGCCACCTCAAGGACACTCTGATCCTTCTGACTGGGGCTGGGTTTTTTAAGGGGCAGCAGAAAATAAAGGTCACTTCAGAAAGGACAGATGGAAAAGATGTGTAAATAAATCCCGCCACCTTCACCATTTTATCAAGACAGAAATATGATTTCTGTTTCTTTTTTATGTCCTACCTTTGTGCTATCTCTCAATGGCTGATTAGATGCTGTAGTCCTTGTCTCTGATGCTGACATGGAGGGAGAAAATTTCCCTGGCTGAAGTCCAGTCTTGCTTGCTAACTACCTCTCTAGACAACCCTGCACTCCTGCCTCCTGCTAACTCCATTGGCATGGCCAGAGTTCTTCATTAAAACTCAGTATCTGGTAGTTTTGGCACTGTGTGTTTGCTGGCATCTTCCCTGATGGCCATTGTCACTGAGATCATGCTGCTCTGGCTTTTACAGACTAGTACCTTCCTAGCGCCACTTCTCAGCGGAGGTTCACTGGCAGCTGGAGCCAGCAGCATGCTCCTTTTATAGATATGGATGTGAAGATTTCCCTGCCCAAGGTCACATAGCTCATTAGTAGCAAAGCTTAGAGTTGGACTTTGGTATCTGAATTCCTTTTTATTGTGGTGCCTTTCATTGCTGCTGTGGTGGAAGGGGTGACACTGAGCCAGTTGGAAGGGGTTTATGAGTGGGATATTAACAGCTGTCCATAGTACTCATATTATTTTTTTAAGAGGGTCCAGAAGTTTTCTTAAATTATGGATGAAGACAACCAGAGTGAAGTGTGAGATCATGCAGTTCTTCAGAGGTGCCCAGTCACTGGCTCAGAGTGATGAGAGGTGAAATCTTCCTTTTTCTTTCCCAATATTTTGTCAGTTGTTCTCCATAACCAAATCCTCATAATAGCCATATTAAGATAATTTTTGACAAGATCTTATTATGGGTATGAAAATTCTTTATATTCTCCATAGCAAAAAAGCCCTAAAATACAACTAAGAAACTGACAGCATTGGCTGGTGTAACAGTAGCCAGTGTTTGACCCTGTCATCCACAGGTGGGGCTGCCCTCTAGCCAGTCATCCCTGGGATGGCGATGCAGTTGGTGTCTTGGCCATAGCAACTGTTTTTAATTTTCGGTATGCTACTTTCACAAGGACCCTGTGGCATGGTTATAAATATTATCTCCACTTCTTACATGAAAAATTAAATAATTGTCCCCAAGGCCACCAGGTAAAAAATGGAGTGAGAAATCAAACCCAAGTTCAAATGACTTGTGTCTGTTGTGTCATCAAAGAACCAGCTTGCTTCCCAGGCACAGGCCACCTAGGGACAGTGAGCATCCCTGGGATCTTTGTATAAATAATTAGTTGTACCTGGGGCAAGATACTCTAGTGAATCTTAATATTTGGTAAAATATTAATGCATTATATTTGTCTTAGTTACTCTTCTCTCATTGGGACAAATATCCAACACTCAAAATGAAAGAAGGAAAGGTTTATTTAGCTCATGGTTACTGGAGGTTTCAGTCCATATTCAGCTGGCTCCAAGGCACAGAGGCACATGGCAGAAAACAACCTTTCATGGCGACTGGTAAGAGCAAGGGTGCAGGGAGAGAGCTAGTAGCAGCTCAAGCAGCTAACTTGTCTTCCTTTCTTACATTGAAATGCAAATCATCTGCCCCAGGGAAAGGGCAGCACCCATTTCCACAATAATCAATTACAAATTCCAGAAGCAGCTCCATGACTTCATGAGGCTTTGGAGGGACACCTACACAAACCATAATAATAATTGTAAAATTTTGCTTGTAAATGTGTGTAAGAAAGAAGTGATCTCACTTTTCTTAGATACAGCACTTCATGAGGCCAAGAAGTTTTGAGAAGGAAATGAGTAATGAGGCAAGTTTAAGAAGGTGTCTTGGCTTCTCTGTACTCTCGTGTCACATGACAGTCATTGCCCACCTTGTACAGTGAAAGGTGTAGCTATGTTGGATGGAAGGGAGGTCTCTGCAGTATAAGAATAATACCCAAATTAATTGGGAAGCAGAGTTGTGACATGTTTCTGAAGTTATGTTTATCTGTCTTTATTATAGCTGATTGTCTGTACACCACTTGGTTATTGCCATGACATTTTATTTTTTAGTTTTCAATACATTGTGTTAACAGAGATGGATTTTTAATTCTGTCCTTTTAGGGGACGGGGTTTTCATTTTTGTCTCTCATCATTCTACCAATGTTTCACTGCCTTGTTCTTGGTATATTGTAGAGACTGTTCTGCTGTTTTTATTCTCAGTATCTCAGACTCTGATTACATGAACACTCAGAAACAGTGTTCATATATTCAACTCCTAAGTGGTCCTTGAGTTAATATTTCTAAATTAGGGTTTCATTTTTCAGGTGATAAAATATATTGCAATGTTTTGTATACAAATATAGACAAATATTCTTCAGCATTAAATGATTCTACCAAGAATTGTGGCTTATAAACATTCAAATACCTACAATCTTGTATTTATTCCAGTTTTGCATGTAGAGATAGACTCTGAATTGGTTGGTACATTACCTGAGGCCATCTAGTAAAAACAGCAGTTGAAGGTAAAACCTATATATGTATCTGTATCTATATATATATAGATATAGGTATATATGGAGAATTGACGCCACCATTTTAAAGTTATGAAATACTGTATGTCAGAAAGTATAAATACTTTATAAACTTAAATTTTAAACTTTAATTAATATGTGAACATAGTTTTAAAAATCATTATCTTTTATAAAATTGATAAATATTTTTTGTTACTGCCACTTCCTTAATCGTCTATAGATTTATAACTGGTACAAGTCGAACCAGTTTCCCTATTTGTTAAATTGCCTTCCATTAAAGTCATTCAATAGGAATTCTGTGAACTGCTTTTCATTGCAGAAACTTCCCCTGAAGAACTATGACTTGTTTCAAGCAATTCTGGTTGTCTCTTAGACTCGCTTCATAATTGCTAGGTATGGATTTCCTTTCATCATCATGTTTGGTGTTATTTTTTTGAAAATATTTTGGTTATATTTTCTGCTTTAGAGTCCTGGGTTTTCATTTTACTTTGTTTTCACCTTGTTTTCGATGGAGTACATCCTTTAACTACCTCCTGGGAGAAGGTCCAAGGGGAACATATTTTTGAGCCCCTGAGGGCGGGGCTGATGTGGCATGTGGTGCTGGGGGTGGAACCATGGTCCCCTGCGTGCTAAAGCTTGCCTAAGCAGGCACTTTAGACCGCTGAGCTATCTCGCCAGCCCCTTAATTGATAACTTGATTGTATTGGTTTTAAAATTTGAAATTACCTTCTTGCACAATTTTGAAAAGTTTGTATCTTCTAGATTTCAGTCTTTTTGAGGAATTTGAAAGCATTAATTGTTGATCATTTGTGTAAAATACACTATTTCTTACATTAATGGAATCCTCTCTCCAGTCTTAGTGTTCAGAAATTTCATAAGAATATTCCTTGGTGCAGGTCTGTTTTTCTGCATTATATGTGTGTCTGGTAGTCTTTCAGAATGGAAACTTGCCCTTAATTTTTTCCTTAAAAATTTTGAATTCCTTACTTGATTTTCTTTTATCCATTTTGTTCCATTCTTTCTTTCATTATCATCTGTTCTTGAGGTGACAAATTTGCTGAACCGGCTCATTACAGTCTTAAGTTTGCTATATTTCATGAAAATAGTATTTTTGGTATAACAACTTTATTTTCCAGCTCCTATAGCATTTATAATTTTTACTGCTATGTAAAAATACTTTGAATCTCATTTAGTGGCTGAAAATCTGGGCCTTCTAACTTTTTACCTAGGATATAAATGATATTTTAACTTTATAATGAACTTTATTCCTCTTTCCAGATTTTTCTTTTAGTAAGTAGATATCTTCCTACTTGATTATTCGGTCTCCTATCATGTTGACTGTTTTCTTTAAATGCTGGAAAATATTAGGCTCTCCGCTCATATTTGAGTGTCCCACTTTAAAAGGAGAGCGAGCGAGCGAGCGAGTGAACAAGGGAGTGACAGTTATGAATGGGGCTTATTCATGATGGCTCCCACTGTAAGATGAGCTGACCACTTATATTTAGGGCAAAGAACGAAATCTTCTTACATCAGAATACTTAGTTCTTCTCATTGGGCTGATTAGTTACCCAGAGAAGATCGAGTATTTGAGCTGCGGCATCTGACTCCAACGTACAGGCTCTTATTTATTAACTTGGGATACGTTTCATGTCTGTGGGCTTTTCATTGTGTTAATTCTAAGAAAGTTATGAACTTGGGTACATTTTCTAGGGTTCTCACTGCTGTAGAAGGCATCTTTTGCCAAAATTTTCCTTTTTTCATGATTGAGATCTTGTTTTTTACTGAAGCATTTGTGCGCCTTAAAGAACATCTGGCATGTAGTAGATGCTCATAAAATCATCACTGATTATTGAGTTCAGATCTTGTTTACAGTATCAGGCTTTATAAACAACATGTTTTAGGGTGTAAAAGAAAGTCCAATTTCCCACATTCCTTTTCTTTTTTAAAAAAATATATTTAGTACAGGGTCTATGGGGTCTCACTACAGAGGCGGACTCATAGTGATCCTCCTGTTTTCAGCCTCCCAAGCACTGAGATTGTAGGCATGTACCACCACACCTATTCTCAGTTGCCATCTCAGCATGCCCAGGGGGGCGGGGCCAGCATGGCACGTTGAGGATCGGCCATTTCCCCATTCCTTTCTGGTGCTATGGTGCCTGTGTACCCACTCAGATCTGATTTGAACAGTCGGTTCTGAAGGAGAGGTTTCTTGATTATGGGACTTCTTGGGGATGGGTATTTCTTATATTTGAAATTGTGGAGTATTATGGAGGGAGTTGACATGGGCAGATGGGAAAAGACTGTGTGGGGTATAGAACTCTTGGGCTCATAAACACTGGGTATAGGAACATTGTGTGTTGAGATTGTGGCTTTTCGGGTCATGATTCAAGTAGTTGGCTGACTACTTTCCAGAGAGCTTCCCATCTCTCCCTTTTTGCTGACTGGGTCTTTCTATACTTTGAGTGGAGAGATGCCCTCAGGGCCACCCCACTGCTTGCTCTGTCTGTCTGTCTGTCTGTCTGTCTGTCTATCTATCTATCTGTCTGTCTGTCTGTCTGTCTGTTGTCTGTCTCTCTCTCTCTCTGTCTTTCTGTCTGTCTCTTTCTCTCTCTCCACACTCGCTTCTTCTCATCGCTTTTCTTACCTCCTAGTCTCTAATTCTTCATCACAGGAGTAGGATGGCAATGTGGGTGAAAGCTTGTTAAAATGCTGAAATGGTCACTTGGAAGAGCTAAGGATCACTGAGCCAAGAGATGCAGCCACCTGCAGGACCCTCTGCTCTTGTCTTTCTCTGTGACATCTGAGTTCCCTTTTTTCAGAAGTAACCTGAGAGTAACCACTCCCTGAAAGAAGCAGGGAGAAACAAAAAGCACGGTATTTCTAAGGTTTCTCTTTGGGTGAGAGAGAGGCAACTGCGTTTAAAGATAATTTTCCATAGAAATCTGAAGTTATGACAGCAAGATATTGCCCTGTTAAAGTTTAATTGTTAATAGCTGAGGAAAAAAGGGAATTGTGTTAGAAAATAGGATAATAACGATGATATAGTTCACTAGGCATAAAGAAATATCTAGTATTTATAGCATATATTTAGATCAAAGCAAAAAGTATAATTTAAAACCTAGTTTCTTTCTTTGTTTTGCCTTTTTGAGATAGAATCTCAGTATGTAGCTCAGGCTGGTCTTGAACTCATTTATAGCCCAGGCTGGCCTCCAACTCACAGTGATTTGGCTGCCTCAGCCTCCTGAATGATGGTATTATAGGCATGTGCCACCATGCCTGGCTCTAAGTTTTCATTTAACCTAATGTAATATATATGCTTATAATGCCTTAGAGAAAGATATTAGAAATGTGAGAATAAAACTATATGCAATACTACATCGTTTCAGTCCTTTCTATATCAACCTTTAAAAATAATTATAACTACGTGATTATTATATAAATCCTATGGAAAACAGTGAGAAAAAAATCCATGGATTCACCTTTAAAAGACAATGTGTACTAGTATTTGGCATATTTTTTTCTCAACTTTTTCTCTTATATGGGTTTTGCATAGTCACAAAGCATTTTGCTTGCATTTTAGTGGAATTTCTTTGGTCTTCAATTGGAGTTGACTGTGGTTGCATACTGATAATACACATCTATGATTTATTCTTTCTTGTCATGAAGCTGAATAAGCAGTGCTTTAGTACTTGGCTTGAATAAATTCTCTATATGCTTTTAACATAAAACACTGCTCAGATTAGAGAGCAAATAATCCTTAGAGCAAAGGACTGTGATGTATGTTTCACAACCATTTAAAAAATACTAGATCTGAAAAAAGATCAGAAGCGCAAAAATGGCTTGGGGGAGTGTGTGACAAAGATAAGGCATGAAGGTTCTTGAGAGAGAAAATGGTCTCCCTGCGGTCCTAGACAGTTGATGTCTAGCCATATTTATTAAGTGTACAATAATTATTATTGCATGTGACATGGTGATGTGAATGCCAAAAGAGAAGGAAGGTTTTATCTAGGGAAAGAAACAGGAATGTAGTGTCACAGAGACTCTACAGAACCCAGGTGAGAAACTCCAATCCTGTCCCCGCTAACCACAGGAACACCTTCCCTTAATATCACTGCAATAAAATGGGGTCATTGAGTGAAACCATTTTAATGATGACCCATCCCTTTCCTATGTTCAGTGACCCAATGCATTGATGACCCTGAAGCCAGTGAGAACAGAAAGGTCCTGTGCCCAGCACTTGCCTTGTCTCTGTGCTTTCCTCATTGTTGATCATTGCCAAGTTCGACTGTGTAAGTTAGGGGCTGGCACATAACTGTTGTGTAAATGGTATTATTGTTCCATAGCTCTGCTCCTTACTTTTTATATTGTTTACTGTGCGCTAGTGGCACAGTTCAGTTGTTGTTGCAAATAGTGTGCTCTGCAAAGCCTGAAATATTTGCACCCTGGCCCTGTTTAGAAAAGGCTTAGTAGCCTTTGATCTAAGCAAATGATTTCCAAGCCTGGTTCCTCACACCACTTACCCTTCTGAGCTTTGTCCTAATTTAGCCTTTTTCTCTGATCATCTGGAGAACTCAAGGACCTCTAAATTTTTTTGATACCAGTTTTATGCATCAAACATATCTGTTTGTGTGTGTATGTGTGTGTGTGTGTGTGTGTGTGTGTGTGTGTGTGTAAGAGAGAGACAGACAGAGACAGATGGACGGATAGACAGACAGAGACAGATAGACAGAGACAGAGACAAAGACAAAGGTTAGACATAGAGACAGAGATAGAGATAGAGACAGAGACAGATGAGATAGAGAGAGATACTAAGGACTGAACCAAAGGCCCTCATTTAGGCCCTTCCTATACTTTTTAAATTTTGAAGCAGGTTCTTGCTCAGTCACTGATTTGCCCAGACTGGGCTCAAACTTGGATCCTCTTGCTACAGCTTCTCAGAATACTGGGACTACAGGCATGTACCGCTATACCTGACTTCATGTCTTAAAACCTTGAAACACCAATTTGCTTGCTTAAGTCCCCTCAGTGGCACCGTCTTGCACCAGTGGCTAAAATCCAAGGGCTTTATCTAACATGCAGAATAGGAAGCCAGCATGCGTTACTGACATTTGAAGACCTTTGCAGCCATCACACCCTCACTTTTGTGTGACATGATACATGCAATATGAATTCCAGGTCCCTCAAAACCCAACCCAGCCCCACCAGGCCTAAGGAGAAAAAGCTATTTATTGGCTCCCGTACTGAAAAATGCATGTAGATCTAATCCTGGCAAAGCTTTGATCCAAGTTTCCAATTGTGTCACCTGGAGATCCAGCTGTCAGTGGGTTTGGCATCCCTGTCACCGGTGTCCTCTTCTCGTTGACTTGCAGATAACCACTCATGTATTCCCTCTCTCCATTCTCACCTTCCCTTCCTCCCTTCCTCCTTAGTACTTCTCTTCTTATAAAGACAAGTATCATGTCATACCTATATTACCAGGTAATATCAGGTACTTTGAAGTCTAAGGAAGGAGGTTTTTGAGCTCAAAACTAAATCTGACAACTTAATGAGATTCTGTTTTAAAAAAAGCAAAGCAAAGCAAAACAAAACAAAAAAACAGCTAGGGTTGGTAGTTCAGTGGTAGAGTGCTGCTTAATTTGATCTCTAATCCTATAAAACAAGTCTACAAAAAAATCACAACCATCATATTGGATTAGATGTCCACCCTTATGACCTGATTTAATCTTAATTACCTCTTTAAAGGCCCTCTCTAAAGATACTCACCTTGGGCCCGGGAGATAGCTCAGTGGTCTAAACTGCCTGCTTAGGCAAGCTTAGGCAACTGCAGGGACTGCAGTTAGATCCTTGGCACCACATGCTATGCCAGCCCCACCCCCAGGGCAGGCTGAGCTGGCCATAATGGAAAGAAAGAAAGAAAGAAAGAAAGAAAGAAAGAAAGATAGATAGATAGATAGATAGATTAAAGATGGTCTACTTGGGGACTAGGTTTTCAACATATGACTAGGGCAGAGGGTACACCTCAGACCATAACAGATGTGGATCATTTGGTTTATAATGTCAGCTAGGGAAATATTGGAGTACACACGGATAGAAAATCTTCATACAGTTACAGGTCGTAAGGTTCTCTGTTAAACAGAAATAACTGAAGCAGCCTTGCAGAGAGAAAAGCATAGCAGGCTGTGTATGTATTCCTGTTCCCATTCGTTTATTTGTTTAACACATAATTTCCTGAGCACTGCCCAGGTTCTGCACTCTGTAGTGAGTTCTAACCCTGGCATGGCCCTTGTTCTCATACAGGTGCTGTTCTCTGTGAAGAACCAAGTGCCGTGTAGGGAACCTGTTGAGCATAGTGGGTGCCTTTGCCTGGGAAACAATTTAGGTTATGTGATCAGGAATATTCCACTGAGAAGCTGTTGGTTAAGTGGAGCAGGGAATGGCGAGGAGTCTGCTGTACCAGTGGCTGATGGGTGAGCAAGTGCTTGGCACTGACCTAGTTTCGTATCAGTGGGCCGAGCTGCCTCTTCTTGCTTCAGCTTCACATGCTTCATCCTCCAGTCACTTCTCCTCCCTGGAGGCCCAGGATTCAGGGTTGGTTCTCGGCTGGGTGTGGCTACGGTAGAGTACTTCCCTTGCTCTAGAAGCTTCTCTTATTTTGTGTCTGAAATTTCTAGGTCACGTGTTCCAAGAGGCTAGATCTTTCAGTCAAAAATCTGTCTCTGAATTTTTTGACAATACCAGAGTCTAGACGCTATGAGCAGTCAGTTTTTGTGGATGAGAAATTCAGTGCTGGTGTTTGGTCATAAATACAAATTGCATCGTGGTACATTTCTGTAATGGTGTGAGCTGTGGCTTAGGATGATCTAGAAAGACCCTAAAAGAGCAGTTGGATGTGGGGGTTGGCAGGTAGCTCAGTTGGTTAAAGCGCATGATTCAGCAAAGTCTCTCAGGCGCCAGGAACCACAGTTCGATCTCCACCCCCACATGGAGCATCAGACCTGCCCTTAAGGCAGCCTCAGCCGGAAAAAAAAAAAAAAAAAAAAAATCTTTCAGAGGAGCACTTAGATGAAATGGGAAGACTTCTAGAAGCTGAATTTTAAGAAATCCTCCTTGGTCCTCAAATAAAGAGCAAAATCTTCTTGGGGTCTTATGGATATCTGTCTACCACTCTCTCCAGCCTTGTCCAGCACGGTTCCCGTCCCCTCTGTTCGCTGCACATGCTCAGAGCTGTCTTTTCTTCCTTTTGAACATGTCACTGTCTCTCCAGCTCCGTGGTCTGCATATGTGATTCTGTCCGCTGGTGGACTCTGCCCAGTGGCTTCCTGTGTGTTCTCAGGAAGGTTTTGCTAAGCCCTAGACATGGTGCGATTCTCTCTTTCCCTGGTCCCTCCTCCCACCTCCCAGAGGCCAGTCAGTGCTGTGTGCATGTTGACAAGCTGTGTTCTGCTTGGTGATCATTTGCTGTGTTGGGTTCTCCTTCTCTGTGAGCATGGACCACACCTCATCTACTCTCCGAATGCCTCTCCAGGGTTTAGCTGAAGTTGTTGGAAAACAGAGGTAACAGTAACCAAGGGAGGAAAGAAGCAGTGAGCTGCGAGGCTGATAGGGAAGAAAAGGAGAGTAGGGTGGGGGGGGATCTCAGGTGAAAGAGAATAAATAAGTCTGGGAGGTAACAGAGAAGGTAGAGAGCAATCAACAAAGGCAGCGTCAAATGCTAAGAGAGGGAGAGTATGGAAGGTGTTCAGCGATCAATAGTGTCCGAAGTGGGGAGCTGCCAGGAAGACCGAGGCCTAAATGATTAAGGAATTAGTGGCAGCAGTCATAGTGGAAGAGCTGGGGTCCAGGAGACCTGTGAATAGCAGATGGCTCGTGCTCTCTGGAGCAGGGGTAGGGCGCTCCTGCTGCTCTGAGGTTGGCCGCTGTCCCTTGTTGGCATGTGAGTGGGCAGTTTACTTAACTTTCTTGTCTCAGTTTGTTCAACTGTAAAATGGGATCCTAATAGATCTATCTAGAATTTAAATGTTCTTGGCGTATGCATCAGTTACTGCTTTGGAGCACATTGTTTTATAGTCTCAAGAGGTTTCATTAATGCAGTTAGGTTGGAATTAAAATGTTTACGGTCAGTTGGGGGGCGGGTCCAGCCTTCTGGTTGGTCAGCTCTGCTTTGCCCCATCCTGATTGAAGGGACAGCAGTCCACCAGGCATGCTATTCTCGCTGCCAGTCACAAATGTACAAGAGGCTACACAAACATATGAGCTGGTGTATCACCCTGCTCTCATCCTGTCCACTGGCCATTGACTAACTCCTAGACATGTCCAAAGTCATTGTAAAGGCCACACACTGCCCCAAAAGGCAATCAGTGTTGCCAGGCACAATACTTAGAGAAGTGCCTGGTTAGGTCTGTTAAACAGGAATGTACTTTAAACAGTTTTGCTATGGAGAGGGACAAAAAGAAGGAAATGGTTCGCTAGTAAATGAACGGGAGGGTTGAGGGAAGGTTACTGAGTAAGGCAAGATGCATGTCTATTGATTGAGTTTGGGAAGGGGCCTGGCGAAGATCCAGGGCTGAGCGAAGCAGGAGTGAAGCAGTGCCTTCTTCCTCCTGGCTTTCAGAGCAGCAGCTGCCAAGCAGGCAGTGTCTGGGTTGATAGACTTGCTCTGATCTGAGCCGTGTTCTCGTTTCCTCCTCCTCTCTAATCTTAAGGAGATAGCTAAGTAGTAACAGTTGGTGTTCAGAATGTTTTAATGGCCGTCATATTGAGAAGTGACTAGAAGCATCCTTAGAAATAATCTATGCCATCGTAAAATGAATTGCTACTCTTTCAGAGTAGATTCTTTAGATGTTTGTTGTTGTTTTTTTATGTGTGTGTATCAGCCAGAAGATACAGACCAATGAAGAAACTGGTAGCATATTGTAGAAGCATTGTCTGATTTGAAAAATTAAATAGGAATATAAATCCTTTCTTAACTAAACAGTTATGCTCTCTGTTTCTGAGTTGTGATTTTGTTTCTTTAGTTAGTTGTCTCTCAGAGCAGTGTACATGGCTGTGGCTCAGATGTCCACTGGGTGCATACCCACCAGCCCCCCACTGTAGAAATTAAGTGGCACTGTGATGGCTTTGGGATGTGTGTTGGTCGTCATCACTGGCCTCCTTTGATGGCCCCAGTATTGCAAGGGATGTGTTAATTCACAAAAATGGAATCAATTGAAAGTGTAACTTTGTGATAGTGACTTTTAAGAAGTGGCAATGAACTTCCCTGAATAACATTGGTAAATTCTTTGGAAGTTCAGAGTAAGGAATAAGTCTAGACTGTTGTTTTTTGCTAGTCCAGTCCATACTAAGCACATGATCTGTCAGAAGCTATATCCTCAGCTTTAGGCAATTTTTAATGTTTTTAATGAGACAAACTACATCTTGTAGGATCTTCCTGTATTAACACACTGAAGGGGAATTACTGGATATTTATTCATCCACATGACTGAGAGAAAGTGAGCTAAGTAAGATTCTTCTTGCTTCAAACTGTGTTAGTGAGCGGTCCTGTGGCTGGGACATAATGCGTGACATCCACAGTTTAAAGAGGCCTTAGTGTGGCTCATGGTTTCAGAGCAGTCAGGGCATGGTTGCCAGGCTCTAAGGCAGAAACTGTCCCAGAGCCAACCAGGCTGACACACCACTGTGATATGGATCGTATAATCGTGTGATGGAAGAGAACTCCAAGCTTCTTGTGCCCATGCCCAAGGTCCTACCTGCTCATTGCAATGGCACTCGGGTTGTGTCCCTGTCTTATCTCTATGATTTATTCCCTTTTTTGTACTGCCAAGGATTCAGCCCAAGGCCTTGTGCATGGCAGGTAAGAGCAGGCTAGCGCCTCTGTGTTATTTTTTCTTTCTTTCTTTTTTTTTTTTTTTTTTTTTTTTGTAATGGAGATCAAGCTCAGGACCTTGTGCTTGCCACTCAGGCTCTTACGCCACTGAGCTATTTCCCCAGTCCTGATTTACTGCTTTAATACTTTGACCTTCCTGAATGGGAACTTTCTTCTAAAGAAGCTCCTTGGCTCAGAGACTGTGCCCTGAGCTGTGTGTGGAAGCTTGTGGTCTTCAGCCTCACCCAGGTACCAGGAGCCTGTGGCGGCTTGCCTGATTGGCTGGGCTTGGGCATAACCACTGCCATTCCCAGTTTTGCAGCCTTTTACCATTACTTTCTCTTTATTATCTGTATTATCCATGACATAACTGGTGGGCAGCTTCTTTTTGGGTCAGTCCCTTAGAAGTAATCAGACTTTGAGTTGTTATAGATTTTTGTTGCTGTTTGTGTTTAGTTGTCTCCCCAAAGCTTCATGTAGTCATGGGGTGGGGACTTCTAGAGTTTGTGATTAATTTATGATCCAGTGAGATTACGGGTTCAAGTACTACACCCAGCCTGGGGCAGATAGTCTGCATGCGGCATAAGGGAGACAGACGTGGTCTCTGTTGCCGTTGTTGCTGCTATTCCGCCCTTTGCTCTCTTGGTTTTTTTTTTTTGTTTTGTTTTGTTTTGTTTTGTTTTGTTTTGTTTTGTTTTGTTTTGTTTTTGCCACCGCCAATCTAGGTTGCTCTCTGCCTTGAAGCCAGCAGAGTATGGACTTGAAACCTTTAGTACCTGTGAGCTACATAAGCCTTTCCTTCCTTTATTTTGAGTGTTTGGTATTCGTCCCAGCAACAAGAGAAGAGTAACTGAGACAATTTTCGTCTTAAATGTGGGACATTAAAAGTCATGTACGTATACATTCACTATCTTTCTTGCAGCTTCCTAAGAAAACACAGTTAATACCAAAAATGAAGGAAAGATGAGGTAGTATTGGACCAAAGCATAGGCCTTTCCCCTGAATAGAACACTCACTGCCTGCATTTTCATTTTACCAAAGACCAATGAAAGCTTCATCCAGTATGTCTCTCCTTTCTGGATGGGCATTTGGGAGCCACTATTTTAGTAGATGCTGAGCTTTGCCAGAGTTGATTTATCTCTGAGTCCCAATTTATCTTTATCCCCTCAGAGATAATCTTGGATCTCTAAAAGCTTGTAACAGGAAAGTAACTGTGATTTGTGACACAGAGGCAATCAGATTGGGGAATAGATTATTCAGAGATCTGACAGTTGTCTAAAATAACAAAACAGGAAGTTACTTTTACAAAGTTGTGTCTGAAAAGTGAATCAAAGAGCAGTAAAATTAAAGCCTTATCATTCTCAAAGAGCTAAAATGTCTAATTATCTCTTTTTTTTTTTTTTTTTCAGATCCGAAGTGTAGGTATAATTTCTTACATCATTAAAAACAGCTAAACAAATTTAGAGGGCCTATATTGTTGGCCTTTTGAGGGCCAACAAGATAGCTCAGCAGATTAAGTGCCTGCTTAGGCAAGCTCAGGGACAGGGGTTCAATCCTGGTACCACATGCTGTGGGGGGTACACTGAGCCAGCCAATGCAGACCAAGCATGGTGGCATACAGCTATAATCCTAGCACTGGGGAGGCTGGAAACAGGAGGATCACTATGAGTCCAAGCTGCGCAGTGAGATCCTGTACCAAATACATTAATAATAATAATAGTAATAAGAATAATAATTTTTGAGCTCAAATTCTAGTTTTTCGAGTTTTTTTAAAGTATTATTTACAAAACCCATTCCTCTAACTTTTAACACCAGTGAGAAAGACATTGATAACCTTCAAGCTTGGCCCTTTCTGCCGACACTTTCTTTGATGGAAATGTTCGATGACCTGCGCTGTCTGATATGGTGTCGCTGACTTGAGGGTGCTACTCAGGTGTGGTTTGTGCACCTGAGGGAATACACTTGTGTTGTGTTTACATATAATTAACTCGGGTCAACTGTTGTGAAGTCGTTCTGCTTATCCTTACCCCTCGGCCATCTGCATTGGTGGCCTTAAACTTGCTCAACATGCCAAAATGTTCCCCTTTTTAAAATACCTTTTAGCAACAGCAATGAGAGGTCCTTCGTCTATGTTAATTATGAATAGCTGCCACTGTGCTTCTGTTGTACCAGCCTGTGCAGTGCAGACTTTCCTCCAAGGCTGGGTTCACTTTCGTCTTCACTTGCTTTGATGGATAGAGCATGTTGGTTGTCAGGATCTTCATTATAGGTCAGATAGATTTTTTTTTTTTTAATCTATGAATTAGTTCCTCAGTTCTCACAAAGGTTGCTTATATGTCTTACTCTAGGGTGGGTTTTTTTTTTTTTTCCGGTACCAGGGATTGAACTGACGACCCTGTGCTTGCCAGGCAAGTGCTTATTCCACTGAGGTATCTCCCCGGCCCTGCTTATATATTTTAAAAGCTGTTCTTTTTCCGTCTTGGTTTTCAACTGAATTTCATATTGGCTTGTCTTTTCCACTTAGAATTGCTGTTTTAAAGTGTAGAATACATTTGCCTTGTAAAAATGTGTAGTCAGTATTCTATTTATTTAAAAGCTGTTATTTTTTTTTTTTTTTTTCCGGAACCAGGGATTGAACTCAGACCTTTGCATTTGCCAGGCAAGCACTTATTCTACTGAGCCATCTCCCCAGCCCCAAAAGCTGTTAAATTTGTTAATGCTTGCTGTTTCTCCAGTGTGGGAGGAGGGTGATGGAGTGGAGATGGAGGATCAATAGTCGCTGGATAGCTGATAGGTAGTAGGTGTTTTATGTGTATTTTATCAATATGTTAATAATGTTAAAATAGTATTATTGCCATTTTATAGGAAAGCAATATAATTTCCTGGACTTACATACATATAGTAACTCCAGGTGTGATGACCTGTGATCCCAGCCCTGAGGAGGCTGAGACAGGAAGATTGCTGTGAGTTTGAGGCCAGCCTGGGCTACATAGTGAGCTCAGTACCAGCCTAAACTACATAGCGAGACCCCATCTCAAAAACCAAAAAAAATTACATATGGCAAGAAAGTGGTGGCATTTGAGCTTAAATCCATGTGTGTTGAATGAGAGAGAGATGGTGATTGAAAACAGTCATTTGTAAAATTTCTATAAATAAAGAATACTTAGTGTCTGTTTAATTCTGTTTTATTACAGTTTAGGTTAATTTGTTAACAAAAAAGCATGTATATTAAGTGATTCAGAAATTGTTACTTACATAATATTCTATAACATTGTAAAACACCTTTGCTTATCCAGTATTGCACAGTGCTGTGTAACTGTAGAACAATTCTATTCCTAAGAAAATACACTCTCTCCTTGCCACTTAACTTGCTTCTTTTCTCCATTCTGCTATTGAGCCCATCTGCCAAATCTTTTATTTTCCTTATATTTTTCAGTTGCCACATTTGGGTCTTTGTTACTAAAGACCTATTTCTTTGCAGATATGTTCTGTTTCTTCGCCTGAGCTTTCTTTTTGTGTCAGATGTAATTAATTGCCTATTGAAAAAATTTTAGCATGGCTGCTTTAAAATCCCTGTCAGATAATTCTACATACCTGTCACCTTGATGTTGGCATTGTCTTTTTCATTCATTTTGACATCGTTTTGCTATGGGGTTTGGGTGATTTTTTTAGTGGAAACTTGGGTATTTCAGTTTATGAGACTGGATTTTGTTTAAGTCTATTTTGGTTGGGTTTCTTTAACATCACCCTAGCCAGGGAAAAGGGATACTGCTTACCTGCTGTGAGATAAGGTTAACAACCAGTTCCTGACTGACCTCCATTGAACAGGAGAGGTAGGGCCTCTTCCTTGTGGCTGTGTGATGCTGAGAGTCCTGACTCCCACTGCAGGAAAGAGGGCTCACTCACTTCATCTTGCCTGATGGGGTGGCGGAAGAGGCAGAGTGTAACAATGTTCCAGTGTCCATGTGTTGATGTCACGGTGATGGGCAGGTGGGTGGATGTGAAAGTCTGAGCTCTCCACTTGGCCTCTGGTGGCACTACCTTCTTGAGTACCTTATTACAGCCTCCTGAGTGTGTGGAAATCTCTCTACCCGGCTTTCATGAGCATAGATGGTAGGCTCACATTTTCTGTGATGTTTGAGTAAAGCAGTTACTGCTGCTAGAAGTTCTATCTTCCTAGGTTGATCCCTTCCTGACCCTTTGGCTAGAAGGAGCAAAGTTTTGTTGTATCTTGCTTTTTGCCTGTGTGTATTGGGCATTTCTTGGTCATTGGCTTCTTGAGCTCCAAATCTGAAGTAAATGGAACAAAAAGAAGCCTGAGGAGCTCATGTGCATGTCATTCTTCTAGTCCCAAGGTGTTTGGGTGTTCTGGCTTCTCTCTGCTTTTCAGTCTTCTTACACTTGCCCTGTGTGTTCCCATTTTTATTTTTACTTAGTGGGATTCCATGAGACAAGTGAGTGTGGATCACATGTGGTAAAGGGAAGTTTTATTCATGAAATAACTAGTTTATTGGCTGTCTGTAGAGGTAGGTGTATTTGTACACTGATTCACAAGATGAAATGTGTTCTTTTGATATCATAGTTCACAGTGGTTTAAAGGTCGACCTTGAGCACTGATCACAATCTAATCTCTGTGTCTCCTCACTTTGTGTCTGTCTGGCCTTGTCTTCTCTTCATGAATGAGCAGGGTTAATGTGGATGTCCCTCAGAGATCTGTAGGAAAGCTTTCCTCCCTCAGCTGAGGCCAAAATATGTAAATAAAGCACCCTTTACATATCTACTCCGTATAAATTGTGTAGTCCAGACACTGGGTAGGACGAGTGAGTGTTTGATGTGATAATTTCACTGAGGCAATCTTTGGGAGAACAGGTTCTGTCATAGTAAACTATGTTACAAAGATGAAGTTGTCTCTGTAGAGAGGCAAAGCAAAGTGTGCATGTATCATGTGCCTCAGAGGACAAAATGTCCTTATACAGCCACATGTGCTCAAAACATCTGGCATGGAAAGACAGTCATCTGGGCCAAGTTGTAGTGATCACATCCTTGTCACCCGGCCCACCAGATTTCTGAGGGCAACTGATATGGCTTGTGGAAGGAAGTTCTTCACCTTCCGTGTTATTTCTTTGCATATTATTTTGTTGATGGAATGATGGAATAAGTTCCTTCCCTACATTCTTGGTACAGAACAGGGAAGTCATGTATTCCTGGTTCCATAGACTTCCCGGGGATGGGCTCCTGCCCATATTCACACATTTAAGCTTCAGCATGTGTGTGGAAAACCACATATAGCTGACAAGGGAAAGGATTGGAAATCACTTTCTAGTGCCTCGTAGCCTGACTGAAATGATAAATACTGTGGAGTTTATGGCAGTTGCCCAGACGTGGGAGGTGTGTGGAGTCAATCAGGAAGATTCTACAAAGATCCGTGAATTATTCTTGCCATCATTAGGGTGGAGGGGGCTGTGACTCACCAATTCTTGGGTCTTCCAGGAGGTAGTTGTACTTTGCTCTTGTGCAGGAATCAATCAATGTTTTCTATAAAGGGTCAGCTGGTAAATGTTAGTCTTTGAAGGTCACATAGTCTCTGTTACAACTATTTACCTACCTGCTGTTGTATTACAAAAGCATAGGCCGAAAACATAAATGAGCACATCTGTATTCCAGTAAAACTTTGTAAGCTGGGTACAGTGGTACGTACCTATAATCCCAGCTTCCTGGTAGGCTGAGGCAGGAGGATCTCAAGTTATAGCCCAGGCTGGGCCAGGTAGTGAAACTCTGTCTCAAAATAAAATAAAAGGGGGTTGAGATACAGGGGAGTGCAGGGCCCTGGCTTCACTCCAAGTGCACATGGATCCGCACTCATGTGCACTGTATTCACAGACATTGAACTTTGAATTTTGTATAATTGTAATGTGTCACAATAGGACACATGAAAATAGTCTCCTTTTTTATTTCCCCATTTTAAAATGTGAAAACTGACCATGGGCCATGGCCATGTGGAAAGGGCACAGGGTGGATCTGGCCAGTGACCCATCCCTTGCTCACCTCATCTTGGCAGACTTTGGCAGGAAAGGATCTTTTGCCTAAGGAGACATAGTGCTGTCCTCGTTAGCGAGACCTAAGCCTGTGCTCCTGAGATAACCATTGCTCATATTCCTGATGTGTTTTCATGTCACACCATTAGCGGTCATCAGGACAATTTCCTAGACAGGGACTTATTGACCCCAGATTGTGTATATTTAAAATTTTAGTACCTAGTAGCAAATGATTCCCCAGAAAAGCTGCACCATGAACATATTCCACCTCATTCATACACAAGGTATCATGAGGGATATAGGCACTTTCCTGGGCGCCAGAAAGCATCTAGCTGAGTAAAAATGTTTTGCCCTTTGATCTTCCTCATGTTATCTTGATTGATTGGTAATGTATACCTTGGTCAGCATATATCCTTAACATCCTTTTCCCTTATTAAGCTAATACTAATCCAACCTTTAAGTCATAACCAGAATATTTTCACAGGATGTAAGTGTTTCCCCCTTCCATTGTAAAAAGCTAAACAATCAATGTTACCGGTTAAATTGGAGTCTTGTGTCAGTTTTCAAAGGTTCATTTGAAAGTTGTAGAAGTAACTTTATAAGCAGGTGAGTATTACTTTTTGTTCATAGTGTCAAAACTGAAGATGGGTAATTAAGGATAAAGATTGGGGGCTCGTTGATGGCAGAACCAATGTGGCTATGTGTTTTTTGACCTCCAAAGTTTGCAGTCCCATGGTCTTGGAATATCTGTAGTTGCTGTACATGTCACATCTGTATTCTGGGCAGAGAAGAAAGCAAGGTGTTGTCACCTGTCCTCATTTGTTAATCCATATACTCTTTCTAATTAGACTTCTGTTTATGTCCACTAAGAAAGAATCTCTGCCCAGCCACTTGTAGCTGCAAGAGAGTCTGGGAAGTTAAGTCCAGAGCTTCATACTCCTTTTGTAGATGGCAAAGGGGAAAGTGTTGGCAGTGCATTGCAATTAGGAGTGTCTGCCACAAAGTTACTCAGATTATGTTTAGAGGGCAGCTTCTGGTGAATTTGAGTCCAGTAGCTAATAAATGAGCCACCTCCATTGGTTAATCAGGTATTTGAACAGCATCTACTCTGTATCACCTTATGTGAGGGAGTGGAGATGAAGGGCCATTAACTTCAGAACTTTATCACCACCTTGAAGTGAGACATAAATGAAACTGTAAACAATCTTATTGTAGTTCTGATAATTAATGATGGGAATTAGAATATATTTGTTTCTAAAATAATTCATTTAGCAACATCCATTGGGTGCCGAATATGTACAGCTGCTTTGTAGATGCGTAAATGATTTAGACAGTCTCTGCTCTGAAGTTGACAGTTAAGTTAATCAGTAGTTTTGGGACAGCATTGTATCCTGTGCTTCAGATGTATTTTTGGTTAATTATATAGTTAAATTGGAAGTACCCTGTCTTTACTTTTCTGATCATGAAGTAATTAATAGGAAGTAATTAATAGGAAGACAGTGGATTGCCTACCATATGTACACTCATACTATTGCTGCGATTGAGTGCCTACTGGAAGTTGGTTACTTGACCAGATACTCAGTTTGTAAAGTGCAGTAAAAAGCAGTCAGTTGCTTCCAAGGCTCCTGTTCATGGGCAAGGCTGACATAGGATTAAGAATTTGCAATTCATGGTGCATGCACAAAGGGACACGTATGGATTTTCTAATAAGAAAAAAGTGAGTTGTCAACATTGGTTAGGAGGGTATATTGGGTTCAAGATCAGTTAAAGCTCAATGGAAAAAGAGAAAATTAATATTTCCCGAAAGGGTTATCCATGCAAATAATGAAAGAGAAGCGCATATTATGAAAAAGCTCTCTTCTTTCAAAGCACAGAAGCACAAAACATTTGAGGGAGCTCCCAGAAATTCCTGCCCAATAGATTTTAGAGATGCTGTTATTGCAATAGTTAGCCAGTTTGTCTGAAGAGTTCACTGGGAAGTGGTTGCACACTGTGTCTACTTAAGACAAAGCTTTACCAGGATGTGGAAACATTGGACTTGAGCAAGACTGCATCCCTTGTCTGGTGAAGGGAATGAGGAGAGGATGGGAAGGTTTGGGAAGTGTAGTGACTTGTTGGAGTGATGGATCCATTTGTCTGGTGGGGTGAGTGTTGTGATGCCAGTGCATCCTTTTGCTCTTCCAGTGTCAATGAAAGGAAACAAAGAGGAGGACTAGGGCTTCTGTAGGGTCTGTTTCTCTAACCTGAATCACATCAGTGCAGAACCTGCTGAGGTTGGCCCTGGGTGAGGCAGGCTGTCTTCTGCTCATCAGCCTCGGGGCTTTAGGAGAAAGTTTCCTCTCCATGAGAATTCTGGAGAAATCTGCTTTTTTACTGTGATGATTATTCTTTACTGTATCTGTAATAGGAATCAATAACAATAAAGTAATGTGGTCTAGTTGAAAGTCACAGTGAGATTATTGATGAAGAAACTCAACCATGTTTTAATAAAATTATCTTAAGAATTTCTGTTTCCACTTGGGATAGTGTAGAGGCTTAAAATAAGAGGAATTAGGGTTTTGTTTTTAAGTTTTATCTTTTTATTGTGATGAAAATACATGAAAGATTGTTTTACCCACTTTGAAGAGTGTGATCCATTGCCATTTAGCACAACTTTATTGCGTATTCATCCATCTCTGTTACCCATCACCGAAATGTGTTCATTGTCCCAAACTAAATGGGACACAGGTAACTCTCTGGAGCCCGTTATTTCCTCTTTTCCAGCCCTTGGGTAGCCACTATTCTACTTTCAGTGTCTGTGAATTTGACTGCTCATCAAAGTGGAGCAATACAGTGTTTGTCCTTTGGTGTCTGGCTTATTTCACGTAGCGTATGTCTTCAGTTTTATCTGTATTGTGCACAGCATGCTGTCCTTCCTGTGTAGGGCTGAAGAGTACTTCACTGAATATAATTATCACATTTATCCATTCATCCATCCATGGACATTTGAGTTACTTTGATCTTTTGGCTTACTGGTACCTTTTGATCTTCTCCTTAACTTCCCCTTCTCTCCCATTCCTTCCCCAACAAATCAGAGTCTCCTGTGCTCTTCACATCGTTTGTGCTGCGCTCTCCCCCTAGAAAGGTCCACTATACCCCAGCTATGCCTCCTCCTCTTTGTGTAGCTAACACACATTGTATGGCAGCTTAGACTTCACCTTCAGAGAGCTGTCTAGGTATCTGCAGCTGTCAGAGAAGAGTGCTTCAGCTCTACTGCTGCCTGCACACTGTCCTCTCCAGGGGTTTCATTGTCTTTAAAAAGGGTTGGCAGCGAGCGAGCCAAGCATGGTCATTCAAGCTTCTAACTGTAGCACTCTGGGCGGCTGAGGAGGGAGGATCTCAAGTTGGAGTCCAGCGTGTGTCTCAAAATTAAAAAAAGAAAAGCAAAGAAAATAGAAACTCAGCGTTAAGGCCTTGAGTTCAGGCCCTAGTGCTGTTTAAAAACAGAAGAGGTCTTGGGAGCATCCACTTAGCTGATGGGTTTCGCTCTGCTACTAGAGCTGGGCACACTTGGAGCAAGTCTCTTACTCTGGCCGTCATCGCCACTCACTGACCTAGAAATAGGCACACGATGAGCACTTAAGAAACCTGTTGGAATGCAGAGGGATCCAGAAGTCGTCTCTACACCATCGTGCCTTAAATCAGAAGATGACCTTTTTCCCTTAGTAAATACTTGAGTTCAAAATGTACAGTGTCTATAAAGAGGAGACAGAATACTGATTTTGACTTTCTTCACACATAGCCTTATTCATTGCAGAAATATTTTAATCCTCCCCAGCCTCAACTGCAAAGCCAGTCACTGAGTTAGATTTTTGTGCTTGGATTTATTTATTTAAAACTATTTCTGACAGGCTGTGCTTTGTTTTTGCTGAAATTTCGTGTCCTCAATATTTAGGAGCCAAGCACCTTTCCTGTGTGTTCTTGTCAGATGTGACCTTCATTTCTTTGCTCATCATGTAGAAGGTGACCCAATTTACTTTCTCTTCTTTGTCCTCGTCACTACCCTTTCTTGTTTTTCCTGAAGTTATTTACTCAGTTTCATGGGCTCAGCTGCTCCCATTAAGACCGTCTTCACGTGTCCCTTGTCTTCCCAGCCAGTCCTGGGCCTGACAGACTTCCAGTTATTGAATTGACACAGAGGCATCGTGGTGCCTTTACCTGAAGTGCTTCCACTATCACTGCTATTTAATTTGAGTTTCTTAACATCCAGTTCTTCAAAAGGATGCATTAAGCCCCCAAATGGATTTTATAAACCTTGCTCTTTAAAAAGATGTAATAGGGCAAAATTTTACTGCAAATATATTTTTCTTCAAGGATTGTTTGGAGATGCTATTCTGAAGGTGCTATTTATTTTTATTTTTATTTTTTAATATGCAAGGAAGAAAAACCTACTTTCCTCCATATTGGAAAGTAGGGCCATTGCTGGCGGAAATATGAAGCAATTCACAAGTGGCCTAGAATGTTTTCCTTTAAGGAAGGATGGGTGCGAACAGAGCGAAAGGAAGCTGAAGAGTCCTATGTGGTAAGAAGTGAGTGGGAGAGAACAGGAGCTGACGGAAGCTGCCATGCTGCAGGGGCATGACTAGGGCTTCAAGGCAGGAAGCAGCAGAGAAAGAGCAATGCTGCATGCTCTTCCTTTCTTTGTTGTCTAACCCATCCCATGTCAGTTCCCTGTCTCCCTACAGGTGCTCACCTTTTTGAAGATAGTCACAATTTTAGTATTTTTATTGAACAGTCATTGTTAGTAGGCTGGTCTTTGGAGAAGCTGATTTATATTAACAGCTCCAAATGTTTTGGTGGCCATGATCACTTTACCTCAGGCTTTATGGTGGGTTCCCTGTGCGCATTCTATCTCCCTGTCTTGTTGAGCAGCAGCAGTGGGATTTGGGGGTTGATCTTAGCTAAGAGTGAGTTGGCGTGAGGCTAAGTGTGTTTCAAAGCCAACATATGATTCACTCCTGGCCAATGAGGAAAGAATAGAGTTGGAGGAGGTGGGAAAAAGAAAGCCACCCCTAATCTAGCACTCCCTACTAGAAGACGAAACCCAAAGGCTTCTAGCTCTGGGTACTGCAAGAGGACCCAGGTGTAGGGTGAAGATGGTGCATGGATGCGATGCAGCATAGAGTGAGGAAAAGAAAGTCAAGGTTCTTTGTGACAATGGTGAGTTATAAAATCAGTGAACTCTGAACTTGAACTATGACTGGATGTCTTGTGGTAGAAGCTAATGTATTTCCTTACTGTTTAATCCAGTTTGTATTTATCTTTAATTGAAATGCTATATATCATAAATGATCCATGATCTTTATGATCTGGAGTGTGACGTTTTGGACCATGACCACTTGGAGTTTCATATCATTATCTAAGAAGTGAATATCATTATGTCTCATAGAATTTTTAATGAAGATTACTTAAGATTCTGAATAAAGCTTGCAGGAGGACATGTGGACTAATACATGTTGAGTGCTACCAGGTATCAAGAAATAAACTGGTCCTTGGTTGTAGGCAGTTAAAGACTAGGAGAAGAGAACTTCCTAACTCATGTTTTATGGTAGAAATAAGATCACTAGTATGTGTATGTCTCTACAATCCATTTTTTATGTCTCATATGTCTGAGAATTTTTTAGACATATTTGTTGGATAATTACTGTTGATGAAGCAGAAGCTATTTGTAGGAAAACAAAAGCCCAATTTTGTGTACCAGGTACTATCAAAGATGGAGTAGAAAACCATATGTCACATGTGTTCCGAGGCATATGATTTGCTTTGAAATTGTGACACTGGGCTAAAAGTTTACTTATGACTGATTCTCATCGGAGGTCTATCTGAGTGGGAACTAAAAGTTGAGTGTCACTGGTGTGTTGATTGTATCAAAGGCTGGGGGAAAGATGGTACCTGTTAGGGACAAGTGGAGAAGGCAGAAGAAAACAACAAAACAAAAAAACACCTTAGCTCATTTCTAGGAAGGCTTTTTCCCATAAAGTAATTCTTAAAAGTAGGCAAAGGAGAAGAGTCTATGGCCTGGATGGGGTGTTGAGTAAAGGGTGAAGTTTTAGAGTTACAGAAGTAGGCTGGGGATAGGGTGCAACAGGGGAAAGCTATCGCCCAGGGAGGGGCTCCTGAGAGAGATCGGGGAGCAGTCAAGTAGCCGACCCTGTATCCCAGGTCCAGATGAAGGGGCTGAGAATGAGAGTTTAAATTGGAAGGAATGGAGGTCACAGGTGAGACAGGTCACTCTCAGAGACCTCAGAGCACATGCATCTCCTGTGCATGCACACTCAGACATACACACAGAGTTCACAAGGCTTGTCTAGGTGTGACATATGGTTTTCTACTCCATCTTTGATAGTACCTGGTACATAGGTGGGTCTCAGTACATGTTTGACAAATACATACCGCAGAGAATTATTTGGATTTTTGTTTTGATAGTACTAGGGATGTTTTCACTCAGCCATGTCTCTGACTCTAGTTTTATTTTGAGACAGGTATCATTAAGTCACTAAGTTGTTCAGGATGGGCTTCAGCTGTCAATCCTTTTGCCTCAGCCACCCAATGGGCTGCTGGCCTCGCAGGCATACACACTCATGTCTGACCTGCCCTGTCAACATTATATGTAGGTTATTCATGTTAGAGGATGTAGGGAAAGTAAGACAGAAATATCACAGCACTGCCATTGATTCCTTGCGTCTTCCACTCTGGTTTTCCTTTCTCATCCCTGTCTCACTGATAACTGACTTAAAACACTGTTGCTTTTTTTTGCCTTTTCTGTTAGCTTGTGAGTGCTCTGAAGGTAGCATCTGCGCGGAAGTCATGGTGGTAGCTGTACTTCTGGATGGTGCATAGGGAGTGTTCAGGGAGTACTGGTTGGATGAGTGCAAGGTGGTGGGGCAAGTGGATGTTTGAGGGATGGATGCAATGCAGAGTGTCAGGGAGTGAGCAGGACTCCATTGAACTGTGGGGCCTGCAATAATGGAATGTGTGAAGGCAGGAACAGAGCTGCTCGATGAGGTCTTCTTGTCTAGAGATGAATGCCTTACTCAAAGTCGAACAGCTTCCTGGATGTGCACATAGACCTTTCACCAGGCTGAATGTTTCCCACTATCCCGTGTCTACCCTTTCCATCCTGTCTCCAGTGGCTGCACTCCCTCTCCATTCACAGAGGCCCTATTCTTCCACATGGGCCTGCTGAGGTGTTTTCTGTCACCAAAGACTTTCTTTCTAGGACTTGTTTTCTGAGTTCTGTGTGTTCCTCTCTCCCAGCTCTGCACTGCGGTCTGAGTCCACGGCGCATCGACCACCCGGCCCATGCTGAAGGAATTCAACTGCACATCGAAGATGAAGGTGTGGTCTCTCAATCCATTAAGAATAAAAATTTCCAGAAGGTACCAGATCAAAAGGGAACCCCCAGGCGACTGCAGGGCGAGGCGGAAACAGTGAAGGTGGGTGATGAACCTGTTAGTCAAGGCGGAGGCGGCGCTGTGTTGTGATCCAGCCACAGGGAGCTGATTGTGCGCTCACTCCTGCTGTATCATCCTCGTGATAATTAAGAATAGATGAAAATACAAGCTACCTTCCCTTTGGATGAGATTGAGACACATTTGTGTGCCAGGCTCATCATGTGCCTCCGAGCCATAGATGCAGACATAAAGCTGAAGGGCTTATCTCCCTAGCTGGGAGTAACCCTTCACAGTGTCAGGTCAGTCCTGTAACTGTCTGAGTGGCTTGATCTTCATCTATAGAACATGAATTGTGAAGGCATCATAGGCCCCTCCCCATTCAGGCGAAGCAGGTCCTATATTCTTGTGCTTGAGGAAGCATACCTTTTGTAAGACTCGGAGTGTAAGGTGTGTCTGCTGACAGATACTGTTAATTATGATAATTAACACTTTGTGATGTCTATTCTTGGTACTGCTTGGAAGACTCTTGATTTCCTGGCTTATTATGTCCCTGTAACCAGCCTAAGAGGAGGACAATAATACACTGGACCTTAGATAATGGAAGATATAGGACTGCTGTATTTATTATAGGATACTTATTCCTTTTTAATTATTAGCCTAGTATAAGTAACATTAACCACACATTTAAGTAAAGATACACAGAAGTGTGGGTTTCTGATGGTAGTGGTTCTTTTGCAGAGGACATCTGCTTTTTAAGAGCTGTGATAGAACTGGCACTCAAGGGTTTTTCTCAGAAAGCAGTGAGGATCTCGTGCATGATATTGAGAAGGTCTGTTTTAGTTTGTCTGTTACAAATTGAGAGTTAACCTTCATATGGCCTTTTGTTTTTTACTTCGTGTTTCCCTGTAAAAGAATTTCCCTTCAAATGTTTGTCGAGTGAATAAATGTATGAGATCCTCTGAAAGCAAGTGCAAGCACCCAACAAAAACCTTAATTCAGAAGACCACTTTGCTGCTGTGCAATTGATTCATCTCCTTCCCCAAATAATGGCTCCTAAATTAAAATGTGATCCTTTGTGCTTTATCTACAGTTTTGACTAATCACCATTATTGCTTCACTGTTTTAGCTTAATTAAGAACCTGTGAACAATTCGCTGTGTGTCTGTGTGGGGAATTAGCAAGGAAGATACTCGAGGTCCTTTGTACCAGACAGTTAAGTGGAGAGAAATCATGTGTTGGATGAAACTGGCTGGTGACCATTGACTTTTTGTTTGGGAGCATCGTTGAAAATCTGTGGACCACGCTATGACATCAAAACTTGGTCAACCTGTGTGGTACCCAGGCATTTGAAAGAGCCAGGAAAAAGATGCCTCCAGGTCTTCTTTTACTAGAAAGATAGAGTTTGCCTGAGTTAGATCTTTCCCAAAGGACCCTGAAATATTAAACATCAGAGTGAGAAAATAAACAAATGAATTATTGATGTTAATCTGATTTTAATTCCACTTAAACATTTCTGGATTGTATCTTTTTGTAAAAAATTGGAACTATAAAACTTGGACACAAATCTGATATGGTTTTATCACCTGGGATTATTTCAAATATGATTACATAGGAAAGCTCTAATTAGAGTTGCTTTCCTGATGCTGCCCACCACTGATAATGTACAAACCTATGTGGGCCTTTCCTTGGGAATAGACTGCAGGTTGCAAAGCAGATTGAGTTTGTCCCCACCACCTACAGTAAAGCCCCAAACAACTATACGGAGAGCATGGAGGTTGTCATATTAGCACCATGCTCAGTGACAAGCAGACCAGAGCCTATGATGAAGCTTAGAGAAAGTGTTTGCCCACTGTTTCAGAAAGGGCTAGATGACCAAAGTTGTTGATAGGGCAGATAGAAGAATCCCGTAGTGATGGCTGTAGGGCCCCGCCTCTGCAGCATATGTCCCCCAGAAAATGTGCACTTGCTTTGTACTGCGCCAGCACACTTATGCTTCCTCTTCTGTTGTAGAGCAATTGTACCATTTTTTTCTTGCTTAGGTAATTGAATCTCTGCTAAGTTGACCTCCTCTAAACTTACCAATAGAACCTCTGGCTAGAAATGCATGCACTTGAAACCACTCGGTAATGTAAATTGGTGCAGCTTTCCTGGAGAATAGTTTGCTACCAGTTGTTAAAATTTTAAATGTGTACCCTTTGGGGTCAATAAATCTCTGGGAAGAAGTCATCCTAAGGAAATGATCAGATATAGAAAGATGGGTGCAGAGGAGTGGTTACCAAAGCCCTGATTATAATAAGGATACATTGTGCCACTCGAGCCACAGGACAGTGGCTCAAGAGATGGCATATATTCGTGCAGTGAGACAGAGCTTTTCCTTCGTTAGAGTGCAGGGTCCCTGGATGTGTGTATCTGAGAAGCGAACGGGACAATATCTTAAGTGGGGAGGGCAACGGGGGCAGGGTACCATGGTGTTTATGTTCCCATGGGTGTAAAAATGTCTTTTGTATCTGTGACTTCATTCTTGTAGCAGTAGTTTATATCTAAAGCTTGAACTTTCAGCACTTCTGTTTTATTTGGCTTTTAAAAATATCTACATTCTTTCAATTATATCTAATTTAAAGCCCCTCGGGTTGCCCTATTTACTTCGTTAGCTCAGTTGTGGCTTTTGCTATTTGTTGGGTAGGTCTCCTGCTTCATAAGTTGCAGAATTTCCTTCGGTGGCTTCTCATCATGCCATTTAGTTCTTTTGCTAAAGTAGAGAGCTGCTGCGGAGTCTTTTTCCGTCTCTGTGGCCATCATCTGACGAGGTACTTTGCCACTTGTCTTGGCTTGAGCTCAAGGACTCAGTGGCTCTATCAGGTGTCACATTAGTGTTTCAATTTGCTGTTGTTTGCTTTCACCTAGTTATGAAGATTGACCTGAGTCCAGGTCGCTTTGGTTCTTGGGCTCCGCCACTTTGGTTCCAGCCACATCGAGCTTCAACACTTCTTCTGTTTCAGAAGAAAGCTTCATCATCCATCGTGAGCTCTATGCCACCTCTCTGCTGTGGTTGTCTAATACCTAGAGTTTTCCCTTCCTTGATTTCAAGTTGGCTTTCTATAAATTTTAAAATATAAATAAACATATTTTCTAGTAATTTGGTCCTAGAGCTTGAGTGGGAGTTATCTATATTTGAAATTTGAAAAACCTGAGGGGGCTTAATTGGCCACAGTAACTCTGAAATTTGTTTTGCTTTCATGATTTAAAAAACTTACACACATACACTCCTATGTACACTTCATATCCATTCTAGGTGAAATAATTCTTGCTTCTCTTAGGAAGTGATCCAGTGACTACTCATCTCCACTTCACCGGAAACTCAGAATCCTCATTTTGAAGGAGATTACCTGCCAGGAGTTGTCCACAGCTCTCATGACCAAAGCAAAAGCAGTAGAGTGCTCTTTATGATTTATGTCTAGTTGTCTCCTCAGAGCCTCGTGCAATCGTGGGGTGGGGCCTTCTAGAGTTTGAGACTTGAGTCATGATCCACTGGGATTATGTGGTTTAGTACTGATGGGACTATGAGTCCGAGTACTCCTGGGATTATGGGTGTGACCTAAGGTGGATAGGCTGAGGCAGAGAGCCTAAATGTAATATAAAGAGAGACAGAGAGACAGACTCATGCTATTTCTCTCTGCTCCCTGGTTGTTCTGTTGCCTCTGTCACCATATTGTTGCAGTTCCCCATGAACTGGATGCTCTCTGCCCTGTTCCACTCAGCCTTGGGCCAGCTGAATATGGACTGAAACCTCCAGTAACTGTGAGCTAAATAAACCTTTCCTTCCTTCCTTTTGAGTGTATTTGTCCCAACAACGAGAGAAGAGTAACTAAGACAAGTGCCCAGCTCTTCTTAGGAGTTATTACTGGACAGTCCTTACCCTGTCTGAAAAAAATGAATACAGTGGAAATGTGAATCTGTAAAAGATAAATACCACCCTCAGTGCTGAATGCCATCAGTGCTTTGAGAGCCGTACAATGTATATGGTGTTTCCAGCAGCTGGGATTAGAAGTTCAAGATGCAGACACTATGCTTGCTTAGCTTTACTGGTCAGTATAAGGCCAGAGATACAGTAGAGACGGCATTTTTATCTCATGGGAGGGAGCCCAGATATTATCCAAGGACACAACTTCTTTGGCTCCATCACTCCCATTGGACCTGTGCAGCTGCCACAGATGTAGGCATGGACCTCTGACAACAGAGAAGGTACAGCATTCTTCCCACCAGTAGCTCATGCCACTGTAGTCTTCTCGGCCTAAGGTCAAGCTGTGGGTCCTGCAGACCAGGTATAGGTCCATATAAAGGTTTCTGAGCAAATGACCCTGTGGGATGAGCTGTCTCCAGACAACCCAGCCCCGAGGTTACTTGTTCTGATTTCTGTGGGAGCAAAGGGTAAGACTTCAAGGGCCGGTTTCAGCACGTGCAGAACCTGACCTGTGCTGTGAGGCGTGGGTAAAATTCATATGTGTACATTCATAGGCATTCATTCTTTCATCAGGAATGAAGGCATCCTGAGCGATGAGGCCTGAGCATCTTGGCCAAGGTGTGGCAGGAGGGTTAGTGTCTTGGAGTCAGGGTTTGTGTTTGGAAATTAAGCTTGGAGCCCTTGCCAGGACCTACCTGTGTGGAACTTGAATGTCAAGGTGAAAGGCATGAACTTGTATTGGCATTGGCCAGTGTGGTAGCCATTGGCTAAGTGTGGCCATTTAAATTGATTAAAATTGAATAAAATTTAAAAATCATTTCTATGACAATGCCAGGCACATGTTAGGCATTGAGTCACCATATATGTCTAGGACGTACTTGGGACAGGATGAGCATGGATGCCCTGGCAGAAAGTTCTGGTGGGCAGTGGCCATTGAACCTGAGATGCTGCTGGAGTTCTTTGGGTATGAAATGAGATGGAAGATGAAGTTGTGTTGACATTTTCTCTGACCTTTGTCCTTGGACCTGGCTGGACTTGCGCATCAGTAATAAAAAACAGAAGTCGTCAGAATAATCAGCAGTCTGTTTTGGAATCGGTGTCCTAAATGCTCTGACAGCTGGAATCTGGGTTTCCATGGCAACTCTGGCTATGGAATAACATTAGCACATCAGCAAGCAGTATCTGGGCTGTTTCCCATTTGGGAATTCTGGGATGTATCATCAAAAGTAACCTGAATGTGACATTGGAAAATTGAGATTTTTGATTTCCAGAACTGATTGCTTAGAGGCTTCTCAGGAAACTCCACATTGCCGTATTTTTATGCTTTTTCAAATAAAGTTTCTGTGAAGCTGATGATCCTTGCTTCCATGCCAGGGTGCTAGTTCAGGAGTCAGAGCTCTTTGAGCGTCCCTCACATTTGCATTTCTGCGTCTCCATTTTATAGCTGAGAAACCCAAGAATTTTTTTTTTTCTGAGAAACCCAAGAATTGAAATGACTCCCCCAAATGTAGTTTCTGGCTCGTAGCTGCAGGAAGATGGAGCTGAAATCTAACAACTCTGAATCCAGGATGTTTCATTCCCCTGACATTAAATGAACAAACGATCTGTTTATTTGGAGAGAAAATACAGTCTGTTGCACTCTACATCTGGTCAGCTAGGCAAAAGAAGAGGTTAAAACGCTGCATGTATTCTTTACTCCTTACAGAGAAACCCAGCAAATCTTGATTGCTATATTATATAAAGGGAAAATAATGCCAGCGTCTAAAACAGTGAGTAATTGCCTGCCCTTGGCTTTGGGAGGCATTGTGCGCATCTTTGGCAGCACAGAGCCTTTTCTCATTAGGCTAATATTAGATTGAGTTTGTATTTCTTTGGCACAGAATTAAAGGAGCTGGCCTGGAACTTGGTGCTGGAGGCAGAAGGAAGAGAAAGCCTGATGTTTTGGATAAGCCACAGGCGGATAAATGAGAAGTGACTGCAGGGCAACTGGTAGACATTTGTAAAATGAGCAGGAACCATTAATCTGGGATTAAAATAGAAAGCTGGAAGAACTTAGACTTAGGTTAAAAGATGAGGAGTGGATTGTACTTAACCTTGATCAAATTACGTTGCTCAGCCGCCTGTGAGGAGCTCTGTGGCAATTTGGGGATAGAATGACCTCATTCTTGGCTATCTGTATTTCTTGGCTCAAGGAGCAAAAGTGTCTCCAAATAAAACTGACAACCCAGTGTGATATCACAATGATAGGAAGGGACGTAATGCATGAGAGGCATAATGAGCAAATGCTTGAAAAATTGTCGTGAGGGTCGGAACAGGAGAGACAGGCAGGAAGGACTTGATGCTCTGGGAGTCCTGCAACACCAGGGTCTCAGCATTGTCTGTATGGCTAGATCTCAGAAGAGTCTGTAGTGAGCTCACCTCTGAGTGAGCCCTTATTTATAACACATGACACCCAGAGAAGCTCGACAGTATATAGGTAGATTTAAGCCATGGTTCCGTGATGCAGTCATCAGAGAAGTAAGCCTAGGGAGCATTTGACCATCTTGTGTGTTTTACAGATGAAGGAGCAAGACTCCAAGATTCTTGGCTTTTGCCAAAGCTTGAGGCTCATGGTGTCACAGCCTCCCCAAAACATTGGTCTGTGCTACACATGACCGTGTTTCCAGGCTCCCATGTGGACAGAGCTATAGGAAGCATCAGGTGCTGGGGCTGTCTGGTTCATGGAGCCTTTCTGGTGGACCAAGACTGTGATGTGTGTCTGTGGACATGCAGACTGAACACTGGCATCCAGTGAAGGTGGAGCCCCTGACCTTGGGTGGATCAGAAGACTCCGTCCTACTTTTATTGTCTGTGCTGGCCTAGCAAGACCAGCCTTTGGAGAAGAGGGCACTTGAGTTTTAGAGATGGCTTGTCAGCCAGCATTCTGCCCTGATGTCCTTTCTAGCCAGACATTCTGAGGAGTCATACATGACCTGCTCACCATGGAAGCAATAAAAAAATCATAACATTCAGAGTTGACAGAGATAGTCCAGCATTGCTTGTGTCTATCTGTATGGAGGCAAATGTTCAACTAGGACTGAGAAAGACAGAGACAAACATAGGTAGTACTTGTGACAGCCCTGCACTCAGCCTGCAGTTATGAGGGAGTGACCTCCAGTCCTTGACAAGGGACAGTGGACAGCTGGAGCAGGTACTGTAAGAACCCTGGCCAACCCAGCCAAGTGAAGGGAGGGCTTGAGGATCCAGTTACATCAGAACCAAGAGGGAAGGGTGAGGCAGTAAAGAGGAGCAGTGGACAGTGGTCTTTGCCTACACTTGTAGGATCCTTAGGTTTAGTGTCAGCAGGTGTGTTAGTGATTCTTAGGGAGGGGCATTGTTAATTTTGTAGACACATCTTCTCTAAGATGATACTTATTTTCTCTGTCTCTGTCTCTCTCAACACGTACACTCATAAATCTTTGTGAAATGTTTAGCACAGTTCTTTATTGGGGATCGAGCCCAAACTTGCTTTGCCACTGGGCCACATTGCAGCTCACTGTCTCACTAAGGTGCCCAGACTGGGCTTGAGCAATCATCCTGCCTCAGCCTCCCAGGATACTGTATTACAAGCATGAGCTAGTAAGATTCTTTGTATGTCTGCCTAAGTCTTTTTGTCTTGCTTTGTCTAACATCCAGCACTGTAGTTGCTGTTGAACTAAGAATATTTGGACTCGGGTGGCTGTTCAGTACAGGAACTTTACAGTCTTTTTCTGTAAGAGCCAGATCATAAATGGCCCTATGTGGTAGTCATTGATAGCCCTTGTGATCATGAAGAGGTGGATGCATTTCATTAACTAATTAGCGGTGTACAGTGTGTTGGTGGACACCTGCCTTTCTTCACAGGTCACATCCCCAGGGCTGGGCCTAGGAACAGCCAGCCATAGGTCTGCACAGCTGGTGCCATGGACCCAGCAGCACTGTGAACTTCTCATAAGGGCAGGAAGCTGGGAAAAGGCACACTGTGCACCACTTTGAGAAGCACCTGACTTTGTTCTTTCTCCTCTAGAATATACAGCTGGCCATTGTTTGTGTTCTGTTTGGATATAAATTAGCAAAAGTTTGTAGATATCAAGAAGTTTTATAGTAAGTAACAGTAGACCTGCCCTGATGTCGCTGAGCCATGGGGTGCTAGTCAGTTGCCCATCTCTAGGACAAATACACCTTACACCCACCATGTAAAAGAGAGGTGTATTGTAGCTCACAGGCTGAGTGGTGTTGCTCCATGGCTGGCTGGCTGCAGGGTAGAAACACCAGGGCAGAGAGAGTGGCAGAGGAAGTCTTGCTTCAAGCCTGCTGGGAAGCAGAGAGCAAGGGAAGAGATAGACAGGAAGGGACCAGGGGTCTGAAAAGTCCCCAAAGTCATGCCTTCAACCAAGCCCACCTCCTGATTGGCTTGCACTGTGAAGTCCTCGGTGGGGCCGCACAGTGAGAGTCCTGCCCTTAAACCACAGCCACCTCTCCAGTAGTTGACAGTCAAGACTAACTGACACAATGGAGACAGAGGGAGATTTTATAATAATGACCAAATTGGGGAAGGTAGATAATGTATAAAAAATGCAAGTAGATAAATTTCTGGTCAGTCAATAAGCCACGTTTTTCCATTGTCCCCCACTATGCACTCTGAGGTCCACATGTGGTCCACATGCACTGCATTGCACAGGCCCCCATGATGTCCTTCTCCAGGGAGCACATTGGTGACCTCTTCTGTGGTTTCCACTCTGCTCTTGGCCTCATGAGATCCATTTCCCTAGGACTAGGAAGATAGCTCAGCAGCATGAGATCCGTTTCCCCCACAGCTGTCAGTGCCTTTTGCCTGCTTAGCACCCTTAGTGGTTTCTCTCAGAGCTTCCAGAAGACTCACCAGGACTGGTGTGAAGTGAAGACCTTGGGCCCTGCTTGCCCCATAGAAGACCCTACCATGACTGCCTGAGGTCTGGGCACACTTGCCTTTCAACAGATGTCACTTCTCACAGTTCTGAAGAAGGCTGGGAAGTCTAAGCTGAAGGTGCTGCACATCCACTCCGGCTGTGTTCTCTTCCCACCCACCTCCCTGCTGTGTCCACAAGTGGCTAGTGGGCTCCATGTGTCCTTATAAGATCTCCAGTCCCATCATAACTTCCTGTAACTCTGCTGGTCACCCTAAGGCCCCATCTCTGGATACCTCCAGACCTCACATTAGGGTAAGGGCTTCAACATAAGACCTGTGCGAGACACAGACAGTCCTTGACAGATACTGAGTGTGCACCCCACCCAAATGCCAAGGGTCTGAGTGTTAAACCACTATTTGGCTGAGGTTGATATTACCACCATAAAATGAATGTCTGACATACAATAAAAATCTGAAATATTAATAATACCTACTTACTTCGAATTAATTAAAGTGATACTAAGCAGATTTTACAAATCGGTGTTATAGCATAGTGGTAATACTTTTTCAGAGCTGTCAGCTCCTGCGGTTTCCACATTATTGGTTTGTGATCCTGGAAATATGCTGCCTTTCCCGTGAGGTCAGTGTAGGAACAAAATACACTTTTAACCATCTACCTTTACGGTAGTAGTGCTAATGGTGGTATGGTTCGGTCCTGACTAACTGAAATAAAGGCCTTGATGCTTAGACTTGCTGTCTTGGTTGATGTCTGATGCCGTTTCATCGAAACAGCGCTATAAACTCAAGCTTTGGGCTGCACTTGAAGAAGAGGCTTTTTTATAATTCTTAAGCCAAGCTTCATTTTATTGCTATTTATCCTTTGTGTTGCTTTTTCTCTTTTGAATGAATGTTTTCTTAATATTCATCGTAGAATGTGAGCTTGCATCCCCCATCCCACATCCAGAAAGTCCTTGTTGTTGTGAGCCCGCTGTGTCATTCATCCTCCAGGGACTCAGTGTCCTCTGTTCACTTGCTTGCCTCCGGTTAAAGCCAGTACCTTTCCCAGGTCCTTCCAGGCCCTGTGTGATTGCTCCTGGCCCAGCAGTGTCCCCTGTGCTCTTGCTGTGCCCACCCCTGAGCCTTTGTGCTGTTCCCCTTCCCAGGATGGACAAGCGCAGCCTCTCTGCTCCAGGCCCTGGGCAGTATCTCCTGCTTGTGAGGCCAGGCCACATATGCGACAGCCTGGCTCCTAAGGTGCCATCTCTACTCAGTGCTGTTCTCTCTAAGACCTTCATTGCTTTCTGAAACAGCATATAATATTTTCCTGTTTGTCAGGCTTACTCTAATTTGGTGTCTGTTCCACCAGAGCATGGACAAAACTCTTCATTCAGGGATAGATCCCTCAGATGAACAACTCTGGCCAGTACATGGAAAGCACTCAATTATTTGCTGTTTGAATTGAGTCCTTGTAATAATAGGTGTACCTTAATCTTTGATTGCCTCAGAGAGTTCCATTCTTACACAAAAAACGGGGAGAATTTTACTCTTAAGTTACATGTATAGCACCTAATTTTATTGAAATTGCGGTTGCTGGACAGTAATAGTAAAACGCAAAGCCCCTGTTTGCTTGGTTGATAATGTTACAATAGTAAGATATGTAAATAAACTTTATGATCAGAATCTCTAATTGAGCACAAGTTCAGGGTTTCTAGGAATGTACTTAACATGGTATGTGGCCTAGCCCAAACCAGATTGTCTACAAATGTAGCAGTAGACTTTTATGTGATTTCACAACCAACACTGAACTTTAGTGCTTCTTTATCTTTAAAAATTCAGCAGTTTAGCTTCTAAATATTCATATCTTTTCCTGTGTGTGACTTGTAGCTATTTTCTTTTCCTGGACGGTGGATTCTGATGCCAGTGTTTTCTCATGTTGAGCTGGACAAAGGAGGATGTAGTAACTCTTAGGGGCTGTCCATTGCATGCTAAAAGAAGAAGGCACAGAAGTAAAAATAAAATAAAATAAAATAAAATCCGTGTCTGGGTTTGTTATCCAGTAGAAAATGTTACAGGGGAGATGTGACTTCACTATTATGATCCACTGTAAATAGCGTACTAAAAAGCATAGACTCCTGGGTCTGAACCTTGCTCTTTCCAACCACTTACCAGCTGAGCCACGTGGTGACAGAGTGGCCCCTCTGTCTCAGCACCTCCTATGTCCAGTGGGAATAATAATACTGTGTATCCAGTGAGGTTATTTTTAGGACTATTGGAATTCATATATTTAGTGCTTACAGAGTGCCTGCCAAATAAACACTACATAGATTCCTGCTGTTCTTATTCTTGATATTGATATCAAGATATTGACATCATTATGCTTAGGAAACATTTTGACAAGATGAATTGGAAGTTTGTCTGTCGGTCTAACATACACACACAAATAATCAAAGATGCCATGTTGGCTACTTACAGTTTTGTTTGTCCACCATGCCTTATGCTTCAGTGCTAGAAATATCAGACAGTTTTCTTTTTCTTTTTTTGACATTTTTCATTTAAAAGTTTCAGATTTTTAATTTTCTTGAAAAATTAATACAACTGGAAATGAGGAGCCTGACTCTAGGCCAGCTGAGGTTGTTTAGAAGCTGCTGCTTTCAGATGTTCAGTCTTCAAGTCTGACTCTGCTCTGCTCTCTTTGCTCACAATTCCTGCTGAGGTGCTGTGGGCCGCATTTGTGGCCTTGGTGTGCACAGTGCTCCCGTGGTATAAATGGCAGTGTGAAGTGTGGCCCTAAGGACACGTAAATCCTACATTCCAAAGTATGCGTGTGCCTCTTTTCTGGGGACTCAGTATTGAACAAGAAAGCAGCATCCCCTGTTTGTGTGGAGTTTCTCTTCAGTTCTGATAACCAGGTCTCAATCATCCAACGTGAAGTCTAATTTTGGTTTGGAAGAAAGAAACTGATCTCTGAGAAACTGAGATGGAAAGCAAAAATAGAGTAACAATGTCAGAGGGTAGGAAGCATTTTAAAAAGCCTTTTTCTGATGTGAAATCTGAATGTTAAAAGCGAATAGCTGTGCTGAGGGCTAGGAGAAAGTACACCCCACATGCCTAGGTCAGCTGATAGAAAGACCTTGAAGTATAAACAGCACATTGAAAACCAGCGTGGAAGGTTTTCAGGTATCTCAAGATGATGCAGGAGAGACAGCGAGGTTTCTTCCCTTATACTTAGTACAATGAAAAGTCAGTAAAAAGTTTTCTGTAGGCGAGGGACTTCTAAAAGAAGACTCTTAACTGTTCCTCACAGAGATCCTCAGAGCCTAGCAAGGTTGAGGCCAGGAGCCTGCCTCTAGGCAGTGACCCTTGTAGGTTAGACAGTTGAATGGTGACGGTGTCTTGAGCCACGATGGTGCCAATAGAGATGGAGAGAAGTAGAAAAACTTGAATTTTATTTTGCAGGTAGAATTGCTAAGATTCAGTTAGGTATAATCCATGAAGCGCAGGGTGTAATTACAGATGTTTCCTGTTTGAACAGCTGACTAGACACGGTTGTTATTTATCAAAGTGGAGAAAACTGACAGGACAGCAAGCACGTCATCAGGGGAAACAGTGTGAGGGGAATGTGAATTTCATTTTGACCACATTAATTTTATAGTTTCTGGGTTATCAGAGGGAAGAGGTTAAGGAGGTTGCTGGACTTGTGAATCCAGGTTGCAGGAGGTGATTTTGGCTGGAGATGAAGATTGGAGGCATCGTGTGTGCGCAGGTGTTGAGATGTGCAGCAACCAGGATGCTCCCTGAGGTCCTTATTTATCGCTAGGAGGTGGCAGCCCTTCCATTCCTCTTTCTCTGCAGCCACTCTTTTCTTTTCTCACCTTGCTCTGGGTCCCTACTGTTCAGTTTGGATGGTGAGAGCAGGAAGAAACACTTGGACACTAGTAGCTCCTTCCAGCTCTTTTCAGGCTGAAAGAGTTGGGGGTTGGTGGCTGCCTGCCTCCAACCACATTGACCTGTTGTACACATCTAGTGAAATGAGGCCAGAACAGCCCAGGGCACTCAGAAAAGGGGACAGGCAGGGCTCTTGGTGACAAGCAGCTAACGATGGGTTTAGCTAGCCTTGTTATTTCCTAAAGGGGAATCATGGTGAGTACCGATGCCCACTTTTCTCCTTCTCATCTGTGAGAATGACTAGTTCTAGACTAGTAGTCTGGGAGAGAAAGTGACATAGTGCACTGAGGGACTGGAGCCAGCAAAAACCTGCTTCCCCAGGCCTCTGACTGTTCTCCTTTGTGGGAGTGTGGTCCCTAGGTGAGCTCAAAGACAAAGGTTTGATCATCAAGTCACAGCTTGGAGGGCAACAGTGTGGAGCTGGCTTGTAGCATACTTTGTATAAGCAAGAAGCAAGCATTGGTCGTGGTGTTGATGTTCACAGCTGCAGTGAGATCTTGGCTAACTGGGTTAATGCAGGTGACACCTGGTGCTTTCTCCCATGCTCTTAGAGGGCAAATTCTTAGGCAGCATTTAGCTGAACCTCAGGCCAAGAGCAACCTCTGACAAAGGTGTGCACACTTACCAGTCACTCCAGTGTGTTTCTTTGTAGCACAGGGAAAGTATCAGTGGTTTTTCTTTTTCTCTGAACTACTAACCTAAAAGTAAATTTCCATTTGAATATTTGAACGCTTCTGGGTCCCAGCCTTGGTTTTGTGTCAAGTTGTTCTGGGGCTAGCATCTCCCTAGTGTCCCATTTTGCATTTGTATGTAGTTGACAGCAATTAGGAGCTGTTTCCACCTGTTTTTGATGCTGTGTGTTCCTGTTATGTGGCTTGTGCTTTCTTTTTTTGCATAACACTGAGTGCTTACTACCTCCAGCAGGCTTCAGAGCTGGAGATGAAGGTGTTTGTCCAATGTCATTTGCGCGTGCCCGTGTGTGTGTGTGTGTGTGTGTGTGTGTGTTGCAGGTGGGGAAGGGGTTAATCTGCTTAAGTAGTTATTATGTTTTAGAGAGGCTGACCTATTTTTCCATCCTGAATGCAAACCTGTAAAGCACTGCTTACCATTTGCACATCAACTTTCTAAGGCACAAGTGCTTCTCCTTGTGTGGAACCCCCCCCCCCTCCCTCTTGGGCTTACTTGCCTAATATTTATGGGCAACATCTGGACTTTAGCTCGCTGAGGTTATTTACAGCAGTGCTTATTAGAGCACTTCTGTGAGTCATGGCAGTTGGAGGCCAACTCTGCCACGCTGTTCAAAGTGTCCCCCTGTGGAACCCTGATCCTTGTAACTTTCTCAGGAAGGAGAGGCTTGTGGGTATTGAGAACAACCTCAGATGATACAGGGAAGGGGATGGTTGCAGTCGCGGTGGATGTGGCTGATCATCCAGCCTTCTCATTTTACTCCTGAGAATATGGATGGGCAGTGAAGCCAAAGGACTTGGAAGGGATTTGGAAGGAGTGCGCTATTGAGGCAACAGCGCCTGAAGCTTCGCTTTCCACTCTGCACTGTGCCGTTTCTTTCTCTGTACTCAGTGTAACATGTTGTCCATGATGATTATGAGGAGACACTTTCCTTGTTCATAGATCATTTCTTAGATTTTCTTTCATCAGGGAAAAACTAAATTCAAATCATATTTTGTCTAGCTGTGATTCAGGGTTTCTCAGCTTTCCTTCCAACATTCCTTTGGGCATCAGCATTAGGATAGGTAGAACTGGCTGTAGTTTCATGCTTGGGTGTGGAAATTGACTACCCTTCTCCAAACAAAAGAGTCCATGTGAAGTTTATCTCTTGTGTTCTCTGAACATGGCTGGCTCTCTTAACTCCTCTTTCCTACCCCTCTCTCTACCTCTTTTCTTTCCTCCCTTTCTCCATTTCTGTGTCCATTTTCCTTTTCTATAAAATGTTGCTAAAACATATTCAAGCATTCTCAACAGTGACCACCACAATTGCCGTCCTTCCCTCCCCACCTCTTCCCTCAGCTACAGTGATTTCCAAGGCTACCATCAGTCTTTTTCTGTTTTTTTCTTGCTCTTCTTCTCCTTGGCCATGTCACGCCCATGATAGTGGGGTCCTTATCTCTGTGCTCTCATTTCAGTTATATGGTGGACAGTTCCTCTGGTCCTGTTGCAGTGGAGTAAGAGGGCAATGGGAAGGACTGCAGCAGATGAAAAGGCTGCATTCTTAAAAGAATCTCAGAAGAGTTTGCTATAAAATGAAGGAGAAAACCCACTATGTATTATAGTAGACAGTAGCAGGGGACATTCTTCATTTATCACAAAATGTCCAAGGGAGGGATTTCTTTATAGAAGTTTGCTGCACCTTAGATCATTTAACATTACTTTTGTCCATCTTTGTCTTTTATACTTGATTACTGGGTATTGATTCCTGTGTTTGTGAACTGAGCAGGATTTTTTGTTGTTGTACTTTGTAGCTTTCTGAACAAAATTTATTAGTCAGGTCATCTTCTGAACCATAAACTTTAACACACTGGTTTCTTTGACCTCTAGTCAGGTTGAAAGTTGCAATGTAGCATTTGGCTGCATTTATTAAAGAAGACCGATTGAAGATAATGATGAAAGCTGAAGTCTTGGATATTTATAAATGATTTTAATTCCTACTTTAAGTTGACCCTGCAGAAGAACAATGTAGATGTAATGTAAGACATAGATGTTCCTTTTCTTACAAATGTGTTCTTACCAAATGAGTAAGTGAAATTATTTTCGCATTACTGTGAATTATCAGAAGTTTAAATTTTCATAATATTGATGGGAGGATATCATTATTCACGGTTTTATTAAATACATTTTTGGTTTTTACCCCTGTCACTGTTTTTGATTTTGCACCCTGACACAGGAAGTATAGTGTATTCTATGTCCTACTATTCCTATAAAAAGAAAAAAATAAGGTTTGTTTATCATTAGATGGAATAATTATGATATAGTTTGTAATTGTGTAATTTGAAAAAAATAAGATTTATTTGTAATTAGCAGAGTGTCAGGTTTCTTTGACTTGCTGTCTGTGGGCATTATAAATATGAAATATGGGTTTCCTCTTTGTTTTCCATGTCTAAAGATTAGAAGGACTTCCAAGGGGTTTGTGCCCACTTCCAGGGAGGGTGGCAGCCACATTCTTGAAAGGCCTGCACCGAGAGGACGGAAGCTACTGTGCATGGTAGTAGCCAGTTAACCGTACAGTGCTGTGCAGATTGCATAAGTGTGTCTCACTAAACCCAAGCAAAGCGGGGTACACTTCCATTCCTCCTTAGCCGGATCCCAGAATGTCTGTGGGGAGGTGGGTATGGCAGGGTGGAGTGCAGCTAGAGACTGCTGGCTGGCTGGGCTGTGCATGAAGTGCCTACTTTCCCACAAAGTTTACCCAGGTATATGCTCCTGGAAATCCATTGGCCCTTTCTAGGTCCTGCGCAAATGGAAGCTTAAATTCCTAAAGCTTACATTCCTAAAGCTTCACAGGATGCTTGCCCTTGTTACTTTGGGTGCATACTGATTCCCAGAAGCATTAGGTTTCTGATTCTTACCTATGTTATCTCATAGCTTAGGATCTTGGTTTCATATGATCACTTTTTGAGATTTATTTTTAACTTTTTGCTTTTAAATAAATATGTATTATTTATTCAGACCACCACCTCCTCTAAACTACAATGCTTTGTGTAATCATTCAGCAGGAATGACATCCTGCACTGCCAGTGGGAGTTGTATATCTTCCAAACAGAAGGCTAGAGCATGTTTTCAGTGGCAGCAAACACTCACACAGCAGTTGTCACAGGCAGGTGCTGCTCTGAGGACAAGTGACACACATCTCTGTGTCTGCTTCTGGCAGAATTTCGGGGAAGATAGGCTGAAAGCCCACCCACCACCATCCCCAGAAATTCTACATAAACTGTAACAAAAATCCAAATAAATTCACGGCAGACCTTGTAAGGAGGTAAAGCAAACCACCGGATGCTGGGAACGTGGAGGCGAGTGTGTGGAGCAACTGTGCTGCCCTTGCTAGAGGGTGGGCCCTTGGGTCTTCATGCTCACTTGTCGCTAGAGGTGGCCACACACAATAGGAGCACCCTAAAGACTGTGTTCTTCTGAAAGAGCGGTGTGACCCATCTGTCTGCCAGCTCAGCAAAGCAATGGGGAATTCGTCTGTATTGACCTGGGTTCTAGGCAGGTAAAAATGTCTTTTTAGAAGACTTGAGTTCATGTATCTAACTTCTTGTGAGTTTGGGAATTATAGTCATAGAGCTACACACAGAAAATTCTCAAATTAATTCTGAGCTAGTGATACGTTTGGGACAGGCCCTAGAGCCAAATTGCACTCTGGAGTCCTTTGGAGCTGCCAGGGAATCAGGTAATCTCCTCTCTTTTCCTTCTCCATCCCCTCTAGTTCCTATGAAGTATGAAGTCCAACAGATTTGAATCCCAATTTCTGTTCTCTATGAATTAGGCTGAACAAGGCACACACATACTTTCTAGAGCTGTATGTTCAGACCCAGTCAACTTGTCTGTCATTACCATGCAGGGAATTCTCCCTCGTGGGTCAGGCTGTGGACAGCAGACCTCAAAGATAACCTGGGTCTAGCAGTCGACCCGTTACTGCACAGTGGTAGAGAAACAACTCATTTGTAAGATGTGACCATGCTAAAGCCAGATGCACCCAGTAAAAAAGCTTCACGGTTTTCAAATAAATTGAGTAGAGAAATTGGCAAACTCATAATCATAGGAGAAAAAAATTAACTGTTTTCTCAAAGTTATTGAGATACTCAATGAACCAGAGTTGGAACACATTGAAACTATAAAGAGGATAATAAAGAATTTATCATTCTTTTTCTTCAGTATAGGGGCTCAAACTTGGGGCCTTGCATGTGCTAGATAAGCGCTCTGTCACTGAGCTATAACCACAGCCTTTTTTCAAACGTTATTTTAATAAAGAAACTTGCTAAATTGCCCATGCTAGGCTTGAATTTACAGTTCTCTCCTCAACCTCCTGAGTAGCTGGAATTGTAGGCAAGTGCCACTATGTAAGGCTGCATTTTTTTTTTGTTTTTAATTTAGTGGACAACATTAGAGCCCTGGACTAACAAAGACATGTTCTTTCGTGCATGTAAGTCAGTCAGCTACAAATGATAAAATTGCTTCTGCTAATAACCCAACTATTCCATGTGTGTAGTGAAAGCATATAGTGTGGGAAAGAAGATATTTATATCAGTGTGTACTATAGTATTCATACTTAGAGAAAATAAGAAACAAATTTCCCTGAGTACAAGACCATACCCATGAACTGTTAGGTTCATAAAATAAATAGTAAATATTAGTTGAAATGATTGGTGTGAAATTATTTGAGTCCAAATGAGGTGGTTTCATAGTGACCAAGCAAGTTGTAGAATAATACATACAGCATGTTGACACTTGTCCTACATTAATTTGAAATGTAAGAAAGTATTGCTTATGTTGCTTATAGGAGTTACAGGAGCATGCTAGTTCATAAATGCAAAGTTATTTCTAGAGGTGGGATAAAATGGAAGGAACAAGGAGAACACACAGGCTTTATAAAGGCCTAAATGTTTCATTTCTGTGTTGAAAATATCTGGAGTTCAAATATGTAAGATTTCAAGTTTTGATAAATGGCAGTGAAAGTACTAAAATGTGGCTTAGACAACAGCTGCGGGGAAGTCTGTGCTAGGAGGTGCTCTGTGAGGTATCGAGGTACCTTTAGTTTTGTTCCTGATATGTGCTCGAACTGCCATGCCCATCCGGTTGGTTCCACCCTACCAGAGGTGTCCTCATGCCTAAAGGTTCATTTCAGTTTCTCTCTCGTGTTCCTCACCTGTCCTGTTCCCAACCGCAGTGCCCCTGTCCGCACGTTCCTCAGGCTTTGCATATTCACCCTATCACAGTACTTTCATGTCAGAAGTAGCTGGGCCCTTGTCTGTCATCCCTCACTACCAGTACCTTTAACTTTATTAGATTTCGTACATAATATTAACAAACAATATTTATGATGGTCATTCAAGGAAGCTAGGGCCTCAGAAGTTGTTGGTTGGTGGCAGCCAAAGGGACTTTTGCACAGGTTACAGGAAGTAGGTCATTGAGATGCCTATTATGGCTTGTGTTATCTTCTAGGGATTCTTGGTCAGTTTTGTGACCTGAGTCCTTAATGTCGCACAGCATTCTGAAAGCTCCCCTCAATTTGTTGTGTGGCCTTTTAGCAATTGTAGGAGTGGCATTTTTAGTTATAGAGTGTAAAATGACGGATGTTGGAACCTTATAAATATATTTTTTAAAAAACTGAGCAGAATTGCTTTCCATTTAGATCTTAAGATGTCCTTATAGAGTGATTAGGAGATTCCTGCACTTTATGTTTTAAAAATGAAAGTATAAGTTAGGCAGAAGCATGAAGATTCCAAAGCTAGTGTGGTAGTTGATACATTGTGTCAACCTGAGGAAGCTTGGCTGGATGGGCTCCACTGTGGGGGCCCCATCCTGCAGGATGTGGAGGGCCTGCCCTGGGATGTGATTGGTTCCACCCCCAGGGCCAGATGAGCACCCCAGAGTGACTCAGCACAAAAAGTACATAAAAAGAGTTGAGGAAAACTTTGTGGGATAAGCCCAGCCCAGCCCTGCCCTGGATGCTTCCTGTCTGGCCCAGCCCTGCGCTGCTTCCTTGGAGAAGTCCTTGTTTTTTGAGGAGCTTGATCTTTGCAGCCATGCCACTTTGGAGAAGCTCTGGGCTGGCACAGAATTTGGAAGAGAGAGGCTTGATGGATGCCACAGCTGTTGCTCCTCCTCTGCTCTTGTTTTCTGCTGCCTTGGAGCCAGTGGAGTGTGAACTGAAACCTCCACAAACTGTGAGCTAAATAAACCTTTCCTTCCTTCATTTTGAGTTTTGGATATTTGTCCCAGCAACAAGTAAAAAGTAACTAAGACAGCTAGATAGAATGCCTTTTGCCCAGTCTTGTCTCTACAAGCATTTTTCCTGAGATTTTCTACTTCCTCATTCCCAGGATGTGACTTCTTCCTCTTTGTTTTTTTATACAACAGTTCAGGGAAATATTGCTAATGATTAAGATACTTCTTGGAATTCATCAAACATTGTTCGTTATGCTTCAAAAGTTATTTTAAAAATTACAGGTCAATGATGACTCAGGGCATAAGAGAACTTGTGCTGTAAGATCCTATAACTCAGTGATTTCCCAGATTTTCTGTTCAAAGAGATTATGGGGCCACAGAGGAAAGGAATCAATGATGTATAGTGTGCCTAAGGAGAGTTACCTAGAGAGAAAACATTCTCTCAGACTTTCCCAGAGAGCAAAGTAGTCAAACAATGGCTTTGACTCATCCAGATGGCTAATACTGGCAGCAGTTCTACAAAGCACTGTACATGGTTTCAAAGTAAATCGTGAGGAGATTTGACTGACTTTGGGAGATATAAAAGTTACATGTTCTATTATACAGGTCTTGCTTTAACTTGGTCTTAACTACCCAGCAGAAAAGTTTACCCACAAGGGATAAAACGTAAAGCTAGATTAGTATGATGAGCTGTAAAAGGCTTAAATCAGCAGCTTCTAACATTGCCAGTTCTGCCAATAACCCACTGTGATTATGGAATATTGGACTGTGTATACAACTACTTTCTTTCAGTTCAATGAGAAGAAATTTTTTGTATCAACAATGATTAGAAAAATTATCATGTCTACATCCTGTACTCTGTATAACTACTACGAGGACAACAATATGCATTGCATCAATTATTGAGAATGTAGTGCTAACATGTTTTTAAAAATAGAAAAAATAAATAAGAAAAAGAGAAAAAGAATTACTCAACTGAGTAGTGTGTTGGCACACTGCTTGTGGGTCCTCTTGTCCCTACTATACATCTTCATATTGCCAGAAGAAAAAGGCTTCGTTGCTTGTGGTTGGGCTGGGTAATGAACACTTTTATCATGGTTAGTTTCTGCTTATGAAGTGAAATGATAAACATACACCAGAGCTGTGGCTGGTCTGTACTGCATTGGCCCTATTGGTTATTAAATGAAATGGGGACATGTGCAGTATGCTGATTTGCAGAGTAGAAGAAAATTTAAGTTTTATGATATTAATATCTTGGAATATTGCTTTGTCTGGCACTGCAATCTGTAGAATTCATTCACTTTTTTGATTCATTAAGAAAAGACATTCTATTAAAGTCTGATAGGGTAGAGACGTGCCTGCTGTTGCATGGCAGTAACATAAGGTGCTGCACCAGAGGAATGGCTTCATCCCAAGGGAGAGGAAGAAGAGGGGCACTGGTGCTTTAGCAAAAGGAATTTAGTGTGTTTTCTCTGGCACCCACTCAAAAAGAGAAAAATACCATAAACAAACCGTGAAACATAAGTAGGAGTGTTGCAGTTGATTTATTAGTGATTTAAACAAAACAAAAAGTGAAAAACAAGTGTAAAGATAAACAACATCAGGAAAGGAATTCTTCAGTATGAATCCTAAAAAAATTTTCATGAGAGCTAATTCATAATTTATTTGAGGAAATGCTGTGTGGGCCTCAGTTGGCTTCTTCTCATGTTTGTTGTGTTAACAAACAACAGATGAATGTTAGCTCTTTTGTAGTTGTTGAATTATGATTTGTCATTCTTTCCAACCCCTTAATTGATCATTTTTAGTTGTAAATCTCCCTCGCCTAAAGGCACAGGCATAGAAAAATGTGCTATATTAGTCTGGCTTCTGCAGAGAAACCACACAGTAAGAAAACTGGTCTATCCAGGTATTGAGAGGCTGCTGAATTCAGACATTGTCTTCTGCAGTTGTGGGCTGGCAAGTCTGAAATCCACTGGGCAGAATTATAGTCTGAAAACTCGGGACAGAGTCTGCTGTGGAAGCCGGAGGCAGAATTCCTTCATCTGTGGGAACCTCAAGCTTTGCATTTAAACCTTGAACTAATTATGTAAGCCTGGCCTATATTGTGGAGGTAATGTGCTTTACTAAAAGTAAACTCATTGTGAATGTGTAAAAAAGTATATCTTCACAGTCAGTAACATCCAGACCAGTGTTTGACCAAACGGTTTAGGTACCATAGCTCCAGTTGACACATTAAATTACCCTTCGTACATGGTATATTTTTCACTTTTTTCATTGTGAAGCCATTATGACTATATTGCAGGTTATTATGACACTATGAAGAAGAAAGAATAATACTTGCATTACTCCACCAGAGCTTGTTTCATTTTCTCCCAGTCTTTCTCATAAAAGATAGCATTTTCAAAATACTTGAAACAATGTTTAGCTGTTTGAAAGCACTTATCCTTTTCATATTTGTCCCAGTTGTCAGAGCACAAATATTAAAATGGGAGCTGGGGGCCTTGGATATCTGTCTTACATGTCTGCCACTCACTCACTCAAGGTGAGAAAGAGATGGGATCTTCCAGATTTGCTGTGAGTGGCCCTATGCTCTCATATCACCCTTTCAGCTTCACTAATGTATTAATTCTGGATTTCTATAGAAGGCTGTAGCCAGAGATTAGAGATGCTATATGGATGAACAGTGTTTGTTAGAATAATATTTTATTGTATATTAAAACAGAATTCAATTAACATAGTACACCATGGTGTCTTTGCTGCTTAGAGGTGAAAAGTTTGAATCTTACCTACTAGGCCAACAGGGAGAGACCCATATTGCTTAGGACAAGGAGAAAACTAAAAAAAGTAGGAAATAATTTTGAAGAAAACAATTAAGAACGTATGTTTTAGATTTAAATGGGAAAACATAGAAATAGCAAAGCATTGCATGTATTAATCTGTGAGTCTAAATTGATGTGCTTTAATGCTTCCTTTCAAGTAACCCATAAAGACCATAGTTTTGTTAGCAGAGAGTAGTATAGATTGTTCATTTAATATTTTGTTCAACCTCTATGTTGTGTAACTTGTGCTGAGTATGGGGCCAGGTGTAAGAATCCCTGGGTGAATGGGGCATGGATTTGGTCCTCAGTAGCTTAGAGTTAGTGGGGCATCAGAAGCATCAGTGGTTAATGAGTACCTTGTAATTCTGCAGTACAGATGTGTTAGGGGACAGGCTTGGGGTAACACGGATGAGAGAGACCAGTTTTACCATAGAGACATGAATAAAAACCTCATGGACATCATTCTTGACTTGGCCCGCCAACTGGGAATGGTCATTTTAGGTACAGAGAACAGGGAATAGGATGTTCAGACCCTTAAGAGATTTGAGGTGCTTTGTGGTGCTATTTTTTTAGATGTTCCTGCAGGTGCTGCTGACTTTCTTTTCTTTCCCTGGATCCAGATGGCTAACCAGCCACCCTTTCTTTATTCACCAGTTAGATTCTGAAGAATTTGCCGTCTCCACAATTACCTGTTACCTGACTAGGGGCCTCTATTTCTTGACTCTTCAATGAGCCTTAAGTAGAAGTACACCTACCTTATAAGTATTCTTTTTCAATATAGCTATTATGCCTTGTTTTAAAAAAGAGGGCCAAAAGAGCCAAAGATGGTTGTCAGTGATCTTGGATGAGGATGGATTTCGTATCCATAATTACATGTGTTTGGTTCTGTTTGCTGGGAGCTTGCTGTAATGCAGGCCGATGCAGCCTTCTGTTCTATTGCAGGCGCCAGCAGCTTGCTGGGCTGGACTCCCTCAGAGTCTGCATAATGCCTTCCTTCTGTTCCAGCCCAAGCTGCAGACAAGTGGAGGCTGACATCAGCACCTTGCATCCTAAGACTTCCAAATGTTACATGTCAGCTGCCTAAGTGGAGGGCTGAGAGCTAGGAAGGTGTCAAGATAGGATCTTACTTGCCTGTTCAGCAATCCTCTATAGAAATAGCTCATCGTAATGAACAGAGATTGCATATTGAAGTGTGAAACATTTCATGGAGCCGATTTACTGCCCCATTGCCATTGCCCTGCAAGCAGATGGGTTCATCTATTTGCTTGATTACTGGTGGGTTCCAATTTGCTTTCCCACTGTGGACTTCCTCTGAACTCCTTAGCAGCTGGGGAACCTAGGGACAGAACCCTAGGGGTGGGCTGAGATCAAAAGTAGTTGTGGGACTCTTTCCATAGCAGGGCTGGGGCTGCAGAAAGCTCCCCCATTCCACCCCTTGATTTAAGTTAAATGCATGCGTCATTGTTCAGATCCCAGTGAATGCTGGGCAGTCCAGGGGCTTCTTCTGACAACCTGAGGCTCAGTTCAGTCCCGTATCATACACGAGTGCCCTGGTAGCAGTCACTGCAGTTCCTTCCCTGCTGCACAAGTTGTGTGCAGGCAGCAGCATCGGCACTAGTTGGGACTTATGTGCCAAGCACCATTCCAACTGTGTCCTGTGTGCCCCATGGAGAGGAGCGTGGCAGAGGCTGAGCCCAGTGGCCCAGGGGCCTGGCTGCTCATGTAAACTGCAGAGCAAAGGGGGGTTTTGCAATTGAACACAGTCCTCCCTGATCCCTTACTGACTTTGTAACTCCTTGGACATAATCTTTGTTGCCAGGCGTATAATCCCAGATTAACCCTGACAGTAGTTGGAAGTTGTCATGGGACAACAATATCTTATCAACCCTCAGTTCCGCATTTTTAAACTTTTTAACATTTTTGAAATTCTGAGGCATCCTCCAATTGTTTGCTTAGCATGATTTTCATTTTCTGTATATTTCCGTTTCTCTCTTGGGTCCATGGAGATCTCTCCTTTATTCCTTCCACTTTGAACAAAGAATGTGGAATCTGGAGGAAGTGCTGGGTGCCCTAATTCAGTAACTCTGACCACCTGCATGGTAGTCACCTGGGCTGCTACTTTAAAGGGGTGTGTATGTGCATGTTTACGTGTATATACACATATACACGCACACAAACACACACACACAAAAACACAAACATAGTTGGTGGCCTTGTTGGAGTCCTACTGATTTATAATATTTACATACCAAAGCCTGGGCATCTGCATTCTGTCAGTTGCCTTAGAGAGTTCTGTTGCCATGCAAGTAGTTTGAGAGTCAATGCCTCTGTTCACCTGCTGTTGGCTTAAGTCTTCTTCCAGCCACACTTCTGTATCTTTACTTTTTCCTGTCTTCTTTGTGGATAGAAGCACACAGTAAAATTCTTGGCTTGTAGCTTGTTCTCAATACAACTTACCTCTTAATGTTTCCAAGATTACCAGATAAATGACATGTAGGGAAGAGTTGGGGACGTGTTGAGGAAGGAGGCACACAGCAAGAGGAGAGCTTCTGGTGGACCCTTCCCTAAGCCACCAACTAAGCACAAAGGCAGAGGGGCCATGACAAAGGTGGACCCCTGGCCGGCCTGGTTCCTGGTTTTTTCGGTATCATTCTGTTCTTCCTTCCTGGGTTCTCAGGTAGAAATAGCAGATTTTTTTTTTTTTTTTTTTTTTTTTTTTTTTA